>JXCR01137314.1:47596-86924 GCA_002079205.1 Phalaenopsis hybrid cultivar | reverse complement strand
TATATATATATATATATATAAATATATTATGGAAAGAACAATGCTCCAACTATATTAGATGAAAATAAAAAAAACAAATGTTACAAGCAAAATGGGACCCCTAAAAGACAGCAGGGTGAGTCCCTCAAAAAACCTATGGAAAAGGTAATCTAACAAAATGGATGGGTAACATATCCCCTTCCAAGAGTAACTTCATTGGAGATGGAATAACTTTACTAAGAAGGGTATGATCAGTATGGATACCCATTCTAGCAAGCCAATTTGTAGGCCTATTACCTTCCCTATGGATATGGGAAACTAGAAGTTGGAGTCCCTTCCCCATATGTTGAATCTCCTTAAGAAGATATATTAGATACCAAGGGATGTCTGTAGGTCCATTCACAATGCTCACTAAATTGCTAGAGTCAGATTCCTCCGAGAGGTGGTGAAATCTAAATTTGTTGGCAATAAGAATGGCCCAATACATAGCCAAAGTTTCAGCTTCTAAAGGAACTGTAGCAAAGGTAGGTGATTGAAAAAAGAGTAGACAAGCACTTTTACAGTCCCTAAAAACACCCCCCATACCAACATGAGGATATAAATAACTGCCATCAGTATTCACTTTGACCCATCCTTACTGTGTAGGAAGCCACTTCACTAAGATGGGTTTGATATGAGTGAAGGTATTCTGAGCACCATGAAAAATAATCTCAGAAAATTTTTTATATTTTCTGAGTTTCGGTACATAGAAAAGATAGTTATGAGCCATTTTCCTGACCCCTAATTTAGCTTCCTCAAACTTCATCTTGTTCCTTGTCATCCGCACAAACCAAGCCATAATGAAAAGCACCACAAATAGTTTGCCATTCAACCAATCATGCCAACACTGAAAGAAATCCCCCCAAGGTAGGTTCTGAACTAGTAAATGGACCTTACTTAAAAAATTCTCCCAAATCTGTTTCACAGTGGAACATTTAAAGAAGAGATGGGTCACAGATTCCTCCTACTTTTTGCACAAAACACACCAAGAAGGACTCCTTTCAATTTTAGAATATTATTAGTAGGTAGGAGTTTATGGAATAATCTCTAGCAAAAAAATGACATAGAAGGTGATACGAATTTGTACCACACTCTAGTACCCCAATCCACTTATTGTTGAGTGAAACAAACCTCCACAATAAATGCAGATAGAGTTTGTGAATGGCCATGTTTCATCACAACTCTATCCTTTTTTGAAGGATCTATGGAGATTTTATGAAAACTATAAATCTGAGATGGTTCACAAATAGATTGAAGTGCTTCAAGATTCCACCCCGCATTCACCCAAAAATTAGCCACCAGAGTAGCATCATTAGAAATGTATGAGGAACCAATGTCAAAATTCACATCCATAGTCCAATTATCTATCCAGAAGTTTAGTTTGCCCTCCCCCACTTCTCATATGAATAAATTTTCAGCCTCAGTCCTTACATTTAACATCTTGGCCCGAACAATGGAATCACCCAATTTCTTATGAACCTGAATGGGATGGCTATGTTTGCAATATTTGCCCTTCATGAACACAGCCCAGAGAGCAGTTTGAGCTCTAAATTTAATCCATAGTTTGCACAGATTAACATGTGTAAGATGAGAGAAACTTTTGAATCCCAAACCACCAGACTTAGTAGCATTACAAGCCTTGCTCCAGTTAGTACAATGCAATTGTTTCCTTTGTCCATACCACAAGAAACGATTAAAAATACTATGCAAAATCTTTTGTGTTGATTTCTTCATAACTGCCATTTGTGACAAATAAGTAGGAAGAGTAGATAAAAAACTTTTCAGAAGAGTGACTCTTCCCCCGTTAGATAAAAAATAATTCACCCAACATTGTGGTCTATCTTGTATTTTCTCCACCACATGATCAAATTGAATCTGTTTTGATCTGCTCTTAACAAGAAAAGCACACAGATATTTTAGAGGAAGTTTATTGACACGAAAAACATTGGTTTCAGAAATCTAATGTTTCATAGCAGTCTTAACTGTGTGAATGGACACAGCCACACATTTCTGGATATTTAAAACCATATCAGAACTTCCTTGAAACTGATCTAAGCATTTAAGAATAGATCTAATAGCTGGCTTAGTTGCTTTAGTGAAAAGAATAAGAACATCAGCAAAAGCAAGGTGGTTAATAAACACATTAGATCTATGACTATATAGGGAGTGTGGCACTTTAGCAACAATCTAATTTAACAATCTAGATACGCAATCAAGTTCTGGAATAAAAATGGAAGGAGATAGAGGATCACTTGCTTAATACCTTTGGAAGCACTAAAAAACCCATAGGAGCAACCATTAACAAAAATAGATTGATGATTATTAGAAAGTCATCTACCAAAAAGAGAAATGAAGGAATGAGAGAAACCTCTAGCAGTGAGAACCTCCTCAATAAAGCCCCAATTAATTATTTCATAAGCCTTCTTGATATCCAATTTGAAAATAACATTTCACTCTCTGCAGTGTCTATCCAGATCCAGCACCAGCTTCTAAGCTAAAAGTACATTATCCACTATGCTTCTCCCTTGTACAAAGGCAGTTTGGTTCTTACTGATAATCTGATTAAGGTGAGGTTGTAATCTGCTTGCAATAATTTTACCAATGACTTTGGAGAGGACATAAGTCAAGCTTATAGGTCTAAAATGTTCCCATTTAAACTTGGCTTTATCCTTAGGTATCAAAGTTATAGTAGAGGAGGTAAAATACTTGGGGAGATCATCACCCCAAAAGAAGCTTTGTATAGCCACAATTACATCCTTCTTAACAATACTTCAGGCTTTCTTATAAAAATCAGCTGTGAAGCCATCAGGCCCAACAACTTTAGAGTTATCAATGGAAGATAAAGCCAACTAAATCTCCCTCTCATTAGTAATAGTAGTAAGATCCAAAGTTCTAGGAAATTCCACCACCTGCCCAAAAACCTCATGCTGGATAGGAATCCTCTCCATATGAGGTTGAGTAAAAATCTCCCTAAAGTAGTTCACAGCACTAGAGGCAATTCCTTCAACATTATCAATCCATCACCCATTATTATCAAGTATCTTATGAATAGTATTGCACCTTCTCCTGTAATTAATACAAGCATGGAAGAATTTAGAATTCCTGGCCCCCTCACAAAATTTAACCTTTGCAGCTTTCTGTGCATAGAAATCCTCCTGCATTGAAAGGGCTACCATTAGCTCTTCATTGTCTCTAAATAGTTCAAGACTCACCTCATGATTCATTTTAAGAAGTTCCCACTTAAGCACAGAGTCTTTAGCTTCCTTAACTTTAGCGTTAACATCTCCAAACACACTCCAATTCCATTGTGATATTTGTTTTCCCATCTTCTTATGAAGCAACAAAAGCTTGATCCATGTATTTTGATGATTGCAGTCTTGCCAGGCTAAAGCAACTTGATTGAGAAATTCACTATGTAAGGACCACATATTCAAGTACCTGAAAAAAGACCTCATCTTCTTAGGGGAGGCAACAATTGTAATCAGAAGAGGTTTATGGTCTAAACCACACATAGTCAGATGTTGCATAGAAGTATGAAAGAACTCATTCAGCCAAAAATCATTAACTAAAATTCTATCTAATCTTTCTTACACATTTCCTCTCCTCCAAGTAAACTTCAGGCCAAGGAACCCCAAATCAAACAGGCCAACTTTAAACATGTTGTCATTAAAAGAGCTAATCATATTTATGTCTGGTAATCTACCCCATTCTTTTCATTTCAGGAAGCCAAAAAATTAAAGTCTCCCCCCACAATCTAAAAGTAATTTATATAACTATTGATATCCAACAGATGACACCACAAATCTTGTTTAGCCACACATAGATAAAAGTGGCTAGACCACTAGATTACCCCAAAGAGAAGCTCAAATGAAGGAACTACTCATTGTCCTTGATAACAAAATAATGAATCTCATTTCTACAAAATAGCCATATTTTATTATTCAAGTTAGTGAAAAATTGAAGCCCATAGAACTTATTAATAATTTTTCGAATATGTTTAGACACCATGGGTTGCATAATAACAATAATCCAAAATTTAAGCATCCTATTAAGACTAAGGATTATGTTAATGGATTTAGGATGAGCCAATCCCCTAACATTCCAACACAAAAATTTCATCATCTAAAGGAAATGGATTTCCCCCTCCTTCTGGTTCTAACCCCATTAAAAGCCTGTTGAGAAGATCCACCCCTGTGCAAGGGGTAATAACCAAGTTCTTTAGTTCTAGAGCTATTTTCTTCTTATTTTTATATTTTTGGACATGCCATTCCTCTTCTAAAGCCACATTCATCTGCTTTATTAAATGATCATCCAAAGGAACCTCCTATTGGGGAGCCACCTCCTCTTCATGAACCCCCACCACAATAGGTTGTGTTACCAACATTTGATTGATAACCACCTCATCACTCATCACATTTTCAATAGTAATTTGTGGAGCTTTTTAAAAAAGGGTTTCTTTCTCATTAAGGTTGATATAATGTAAGTCCAAGCTTTGAGCATCAGACACAGGAGCCCAATCAGTAGAATTAAGATCATTTCTAACTCGAGTGGAATCTGACACCCCATCGATAGGACCACCAGAGGGGTGAAGAAAAGCCCAAGAGCAGTAGAGAACAAGGAGAAAAAATCCAAAGAGATGAGTGAAGAAAAGCAACAGATAGAGCCAGCCAAAATAGAGATAATTAAAAACCTCAAAGCACACCAATGTAGAAATCAACCAGAGTTCAGCAAGAGAAGGGTCCACAGCAACAGCTTCTACTAGAAGCCCTAAATCAATGGAATAGTAAGATTTGAAAAACCAAAAGCCTGGATATATATATATATATATATGGGAAAATTTCAGACCTATTAGCCTTACTTCTGTCATTTCAAAGATAATAAGCAAAGTTTTGGTCCATAGATTACAACCCCATTTGAATCAACTTATGTGCAGGAATCAGGCGGCCTTTATCAAGGATAGAAGTATTGTAGATAATGTTCTTTTGGCCCAAGAGTTGTTATTAGATCTGGACAGAATCACTAGAGGAGGAATTTTAATTCTCAAATTGGATATCAGAAAAGCTTATGACACAATCAGTTGGAAGTTTTTTGAATAAGTTCTCATTGCCAGAGGTTTCTCCCCTTCTTTTATCTCTCTAATCAATAGATGGCTGGCTAATAATTTTCATTCAGTCTTTATAAATGGATCATTACATGGGTTTTTCAGTGCATCCAGAGGTATTAAGCAAGGTGACCCACTATCCCCTACCATATTTATTTTGGTTTTTGACTACTTATATAGAGTTTTGAATGATATGGCAGCCAGGAAACCCCACTCCCTTTATAGTCATAGATCTTCCATCTTAATTAATCATTTGGCTTTTGCTGATGATATCATTATATTTTCAAAAGCTTCCAAACCTGCTACTAGATTATTCATGCAGTGCTTGGAGAATTTCCAGGATGTTTCTGGAAAGAAGTTGAATGGCCAGAGGTGCAATGCTATTTTCCGCAAGCAATGCAAGAGTGAGTTTAAGAACTGGGTTTCTAACATCACTCGCTTTACCAATAGCCATCTTCCTGTGAAATATCTAGGGTTGTTTCTTATCAAAGGGAGAACTAAAAATTTTAGTTTGATCATATTCTAGAGAAGATTCAAAGCAAACTGCAAGCATGGGAGAATTCTTATTTATCCAATGGGGGTAGGATAAGCCTTCTGAAAACAGTTCTATCTGCCATTCCATCTTATCTTATGCAAACAAATATTATGAAAAAGAAAACTCAAAGATTTTTGGAAGGCATGTTCAATAGATTTCTATGGGCTGGTCAAAGGAAGCAAAAACACTGGACTAATTGGGCTAAGGTGTGTAAACCTTTTATGGAAGTAGGGTTAGGCTTCAAGTCATTTCCTCAAATAATGCACACCAACCTTTGTAAACTTTGGATTATATTTAGATCCCAATCCAACCTTTGGGCTGAAGTCTTATGGGGTAAATACTGTAAGCATCAACATCCTACCCAATTATCTGTGGGATTGGGCGACTCTCCTATTTGGAAAAAGATGTTACAGATTAGGGAGGAAGCTAAAAAAATGTTTTTCTTGGAGATTGATGATGGTTTGGTAAACATCTGGTGGGATAATTGGTCTTTGGAAGACAGCCTGCTTCAAGATCAAAATGCTCAAGCCTTCCCCAAGTATGTGAAGGATCTATGAGAACATGATAAGTGGAACCTTATCCTTCCATTTTGCAACCCCTCTCAAATCTCTAATATTCTGAAAATATCTGTTAAACAGAGGAAAAAGGATAGAATTGTAATAAAAATGAACATATCTCCATCTCCTCCTCCCCATCAGGTGGTGGATTGGGGTCATATAATTTGGAACAAATTTCTTACTCCTTCCATATCTTTTTTCATTTGGAGACTCTTCTCAAAGGTGATTCCCACTGATGATATGTTGAAATTGAAGGGCCTTAGAAGACCCTCTAGATGTACTTTTTGTTTGACTGAGGAGGAAACTCTTGCTCACTTGTTCTTTGTCTGCCCTTGGGTACAGAAAATTTGGACTATAGTGCTTGAAAAGCTGAATGTTGCAACGATGAATCTATCATGGGATGTTTTCTATAATTGTTGGTCTTATTGGAGGGGTTTAAAAATTAAAGATATCCCCAATATTGTGGCTTGGTTTGTTTGGATTGCTAGAAATCTCCTAAAGTATGAAGCTACTCCTTTAGAGCCAATGAAGGTGTGCCTAATTTGCATTGCCTATGTATAAAAATTGATTAAACTAAAAAAGTTTGGAGTTGTGTTGGAGCTGATCTCCTCTTCTAAAACTTCCATTACTAAAGTTTTGAAAATTTGCTGCTCTCTTCCCAAGTATGGCGGGATAAAAGTTAACACAAATGGTAGCTACAAGTCTCATTATGCAGGTATTGGTGGTGTCTTCAGGAATCATGAGGGGAGGTGCATCTTATATTTTCAATCTCCTGTTATAGCTATGGATCCTCTTGAAACTGAATGTAAAGCTATTTTTCGGGCTCTCTATTTAGCCAGAACTTGTAACTTTAACCAGTTGTGGGTTGAATCTAATTCCTTGTTGCTTATCAACATTATCAAGGGCTCTTGTGACATTCCCTGGAACTTAATCTGTTGGATTTCTAGGATTCATCTATTGTTGAAGAGCTACTCCATAATATTCACTCATGTGCATAGAGAAGGTAATAGACCTTCCAATTGGCTGGCTAGAAGGGGTCTTCACAATGAAACCTACCCCTTTGGTGAGCAAAAGCATTCCTCCCTCACTGGCCTTCATATTATCCAGTGATCTTTTGTCTCTTCCCTATATTAGATAGTTTCCTTTTGTTGTTTTGAGAGGTTGCCTCCTTTTATAGACCCTCTTCTCCTCTACGTAACTGATATTTTATTTTAATGAATTGGAGCTTGGCTCCTTATACATATATACATACATATATTTTTTTTAAAGGAAAAGAGCAACATGGCTCCTTGCATGTTAAAATATCAAAAGGGAATTACAAGGGTTGGAGAATTAAGTAACCTCCCAAAATCATAAAATGAAGATAAAAGAAAGGAACACCTAATGTTGCTTATGTGTCTGTATGAGCACATAAACAACAATTACACATAAGGACCAACAGTAAGGCCTACCACTATGTAACTTAAAACCTTCCCCCAAGGGTCTACTTCCCATAACAGTTACATACATTTGATATAGGGCAGTGCCAAATTATCTCCATTCAGCAGGAATTTTAATTCAGGTGTAAGTGACAGCCCAACAAAGGTTTTTTCAGTGTTTCTACCCTAGGAGGCAAGCCAATGAGCTGGACAATTACCTTCTCTAGGAATGTGCTTGATATTGAGCATGTATCTGGGTAGTAGGGCAACTAAGAAATTTTTCCATCTAGTTATATTACAAGGGGGGGTTTCATCATGGAGGAGGATTTGAATACAATTGGTAGAATCTGTTTCTATGATCAAAGGACCCATATGGCAGTAAGAAGCAATCCTGATGGGCCAGTAGATAGCTATGAATTCAGCCTCCAGAGCATCCTTGGCCACAGCAGGAGCAATGTAATATATAATGGGAGAACCATGAGAGTTCCTAAAAATTCCCCCAATACCAGCACAACCCTTTGAGAAGCTGCCATCAGTGTTGACTTTCAACCAACAAGTAGGGGGAGACTCCAAAGGATTAGTTTGAAAGTTTGAAGAAGAGGAGTATTGTTTCCTGGAGTCCAGTGCTTTATAATATTAGGGAAGTGATGAAACTTGATCAATTTCTGAATATAAGAGATACAATTCATAATTACAGAAGTAGGCCCTGGCAACTGCTCATCAAATTTGCTGTGGTTTCTGTACATCCATATAAACCATGCCACAATACATGGTATCACCCAAAGGTTGTTGTTATGCCAGTCTTCCAAGCTAGAAGAGAATTTAATCCAGCTTAAATTCTGACTATTAATGTTCAGGAGCTTGATTAAACCAGAGCAAATTTCTTGTGAGAGGGCACATGAGAAAAATAGGTGATCCAAGGTTTCTTCAGCAGCACAGCAAAGAGGGTAGATTGAAGGCCCTCTCAGCCCTTTCATCTTCAAAATATCATCTGCAGGCAGTAATGAATGCCAGAGTCTCCAGCAGAAGAAGGACATAGAGGGAGTTAAGAATTTACCCCAAATGACTTTACCCCAAGGCAGTTGGTTCCAATTAAAGAAATGATGGTAAATGTAGGCTGAAAATTTCTGGGAGTAAGCCTGTTTAGTGATTATTTTGTCTTTGGGAATGGAAGAGATAGGAGTATCCTTAACCCACCTCACATGTTCACTGGAAAGGATAGTGTTCAGCAACCTGCAGTTCCACTGATTATCAGACCAAAAATCCCTGACAAGACGCTGAGTGTTGGGATTGGGGTTGAGGCATTCAAGTTTCTCTCCATTGCTGACCCAGTTATCTAACCAAAAGTTGATTTTCCCATCTCCTAGCTCCCAAAGGAATAACTACTCAGCTTTGTTTCTAATTTTCAGCAGTTTTGTCCATAGTTTGGAATCCCCTATCCTCTTGGATACCAAAGAAGGATGTAAAGATCTGCAATATTTCCCTTTTAGAAATCTAGCCCAAAGGCTATCCTGGGACCTGAATCTGATCCATAATTTGCAAAGATTTATGAAACCCAGGTGTTGGAAGTCTTTAAAGCCCAGCCCACCAGCTTGTAAAGGTTTACATAATTTCTGCCAAGGGAGCCAGTGAAATTGCTTCCTTTGACCAGACCAGAGAAATTTGTTGAAGATCCTTCCAATGGAATCTTGAGTACCCTTTTGCATGGAGAACATTTGAAGGACATAAGAAGGCATTGTAGTGAGAATACTCCTCAAAACAGTAATCCTTCCACCATTAGAGTGGAAAGAGTTAGTCCAATGTTCAAGTTGTGCTTTGATCTGATCAATTACATCTTGGAAGTGTATTTGTCTAATGGTGCCTTTGAGTAGATGTATTCCAAGGTATTTAATAGGGAGGTTGGCATAGCAGAATCCAGTGTATTCAGAAATCCAGTGCTTGAGCTGAGGTGTAGAGTTTTTATTAATCATAAATTGACATTTTTATTTGTTGAGTGCCATACCTGAGGTATGCTGAAAGTGGCGAGGGCAATTGTATACCCTCCTGACAGAATTCTTGACAGCATTGGAAAAAATAATAATGTCATCAGCATAAGCTAAATGGCTTATATTGATATTAGATCTGTGATGGAAAGCCAGATGAGGTGAATTAGAAACTAGCATATTCAGTTTCCTTGAAAGGTAGTCCAGAGCAGGTATAAAAATGGTTGGAGACAAGGGGTCTCCCTGCTTGATCCCCCTGGTAGCATTGAAGAAGCCATGACACTTACCATTGATCAGAATTGAATGTGCATTACATTTAAGCCATCTGTGTATCAAATTAATAAATTCTTCATTGAAGCCTCTAGCAGAAAGAGTATCAAGGATGAATTCTCAATTGATGGTATCATATGCTTTGCTTATGTCCAGTTTGAAAATGACATTTCCTCCTCTACAAATTCCATTTGTATTACTTGTTCATCTTATAATTAATCATTAAGTGGGGACCCAGTTGGAAGTGGGTGTTGCAAAAAAGTTTACTAGAATTTGTCACATGATAGGGCGGAGGGGAAAAAAATTTATATCAAATTGCATTAAAATCATTGAGCATCTTTTTAGTTGGGTCATCAAAAAATTAAAGCTAAACAATGCTCCATGATATAAAAAATTTATATCAAATTGTGGAAAGTGTTGGTTGGGTCATCAAAGATTGTAACTGATTAACTTTTGAAATAAGGGTAATTTTATGAGAAGCATGTAATATCTAATCTTTTGGACAACAAAAATTAAAGCTAAACAATGCTTCCCAGTAAGAGGATACTTTACCTCTATAAGTATTAGAAGGTGACTCAAGTAACAGAGTGCATTTACCTTACCCTCATCATTGAACTGAGCTAACAGGGCTTTGAGAGAGTTATCTAACGTCGTGGTATAAAGTATCAATGGTTTTCTCATGATAGGAGCTACCAAAATAGGAGGTGTTATTAAATATTGCTTAATGTCCTCAAAGGCTCGCTGACATTTCTCTTCCTAAATAAATTTGACATCTTTTTAATTAATGCCGAGAAGGGCTGACACCTACTTGAGAGATTATAAATAAAACCTCTCAGATTTGACAACTTTCCTTAGAAGGAGCATAGTTGTTTCAAGGTTTCAGGTTGGGGCATTTCTAAGATAGCTTTAATCTTATCTGGGTTGATCTCGATTCCCTGATGATGGACCACGAATCCTAGAAATTTTCTAGAGGTGACGCCGAAGGCGCACTTTAAGGGTTTCATCTTTAGATTTTATTATCGTAATTGTTTGAACACGGTCCTTAAATCGTACAAATGGTCAATTTTCTATTTGATTTTAATGAAAAAATAATCCACATAGTATTCCACTTTGTTATGAATGAGACTGTCAATGATCTTCATTATAACTCATTGGTTTGTTGGTCCAGCATTCTTTAACTCGAATGGCATCATTTTGAAGCAAAGTATTCCGATCATCATTCTGAATGCTGTAAGTGATGCATCTTCTAGAGACAATGATTTGGTTATATCCTAATGATTGATCCATGAAAGAGAAAATCTCATTGATCAAAGCAATGTCCACCATCATTTCTATTATGGGAAACAAAAATTCATCTTGTGGACATGCTTTCTTCAAATCCTTGAAGTAGACACAAAGACAGATCTGCCCATGTTTCTTATTAAATGGCACAATGCTAGCTAACCACATGGGGTATTGCTCTTCTTTTACAAAGTTAGCATCAATTTATTTCTTCACCTTGATGATGACTTGCCACCTTATCTTAAGGCGCATTCTTCTTGCAGCTTGCTTTACTGGGGACATATCTTTATCCACCCCTAATTTATGTACCGCAACTTCTAGGGATAACCCTGACATTTCATCATTGCTCCATGAGAAAAAATCTTTAAATTCTGACAGTAACTTGATCAATTATGAAGATTCTTCACTGTTGATTAGAGAACTTATACATGTAGGTTGGGGCTATTCTTCCTTGCTGATGTTGATTTCTTTTCATTCATCCACTGTTGACACAATTTCTTCCTCAAAATTTTATGGGGCATCATCAATTAATTAATCTCGAGAGTCATCCTCTACATGGAGACAGTCCTTTTCCAATCCGCTACTAACGACCATACAAAATTTGGAATCATCGACTGGTCATATAGTACCAAATCTGAGACCCCCTTTCGAATTGGGAATTTGACATTTAACCTTCCATAAATTTTCAAAAAGTTATAACTT
This sequence comes from Phalaenopsis hybrid cultivar, assembly GCA_002079205.1. Taxonomy (NCBI): domain Eukaryota; kingdom Viridiplantae; phylum Streptophyta; class Magnoliopsida; order Asparagales; family Orchidaceae; genus Phalaenopsis; species Phalaenopsis hybrid cultivar. The sequence goes on along the minus strand of JXCR01137314.1, from coordinate 75,060 downwards.
ATTATTTGGAATTTTGTTTGGAAAATATCCCTGTTAAATTAACTTTTGTACACAAGGAGAAAATTAACTAAAAGGTAATTCCATTAATTCATTAGAATCCTCTTCTAAATTAACATGATTTTCAAGATTAGAAGAAGTAGAAGTAATATAAAATTTGATCGGCTTTGAACCATTGCTATGAACTTCCTTGACCGCTAAACTCTCAAACTTTTGAGGAAGAATCGGTGTAAGGGAGTATATCCGATCATACATCGACTCGTATTCACTTTTCTCCACATCGTCCAAGGATATCTCATACTGTGATTTCTTCTATTTTATCGTCAGCATTTCCTCCTTAGAGCTCTCTTCATGATTAGAGTTTATGGACATCTTAGTTCATCCAGCAATTGTATTGGTTTTTCCTTATCCACGTCCGCAGTCTCGACCTATGCTGCGCGAACTAAAAGGACCCTACCAACTCGTTGCAAAAGAGTGGCGGAAGATGGCTGATGCAGAGCTAAATGGCTTTGCCCTCAGGATCCTTCTGAATTTTTACTTTTTTTATCACAACTTCACAAGAGAAGACAGATTTCTTTGGATGCGCGTAGTAGGCAGCGTCTTCATGAATGCCAACTTCATTAACTGAAAATGGTTGTAAATCTCCATTGATGTAATGTTTTTGTCCTTCTTTGAAATATTTAATGCACTGATGCAGAGACGATGAAACCATATTGTGCTCATGAATCCAAGATCAATAGTGAAAAATTGAAAGGGGTCTCGAAGTTGATGATATGGAATTTAGCAGTCGTTACTAGTTATCTGACTTTCATAAGCAGTGTAATCAATTCAAGGGTTCTTTCTCCCTTCTGATTAAACTGTCTTAAAATCATTTTATTGGTTTTAAGCTCATGAGCCTCAATATCCAAGTATGTCAGCATCCATAGACTTATTAAGTTATGTGATGCTCCAGGATCCACTAAAGCTCAGGACAAAGTAAATATGACGATAATAACGGAGATATAGAGCGGTCGGTTGTGGTCGGCGATACCCAAGCAACAAATCTTCATCTGTGAAACTTATCCCAGAACAAACTTTATCCGAGGATGTGTTGTCCATCTGAGCTAAGCAAATCTCTGACTCAAGCAAGGTTATAACTAAAGACACCCTTATCTACTTTGACAGGATTAGTGCATCATAAATGCATAGTTTGGTTGGTAGCCTCCTAAGATGAGCTAACATTTTATAATCCACTTTATTTAATCCTCTAGTCTTCACTTGGTTGTGTGGCTGTTCCACTGACGAGGTCGAGGTAGCTCTTCTTGAGTTACAATTTGATTTCCTTTATCCGCTGGAGCTGTTCTAATGGGTAATACCTTTCCACTCCTTATATTTATTTCTGTAACTTCTCCTCTTTGCAATTTTGTAGGTAAATTTTCTATTACTTCTTTTTCATCTGAGAGATCCAAATTAATGGAGAGTGGTGTGCCATGACGTTTGAGGACTGGCTCCTCACTGTTAGTGCTATCGTAACCAATGTCGTTGATGTCTTCTTCATTCTGGTTAACGGGTTCATTAAACTTAAGTATGATTTGAGGATCGGTTTGAGAATTAAGATCAAAGTTAGATTAATCAAAGTCAGTTATGTTATCACTAGAAACAATTTAAACATAATCAAAATCATAATCATTTTATTCATAATGCCCCGATGGGGCAAAAATATAATCATACATGGTCAGGGGTTTGAGGATCTTCTTCCCAAAATCCGAGACAACCAATCTAACAGAGGTAGATCCTATCCTACCCACTGCACTGTTAGTCTTCACAACATTGTTCTTCTCTTTCTCTTTTGGTTGTGATGGTTTCTCTGACAAAATTTCCATCTTAGGGTGAGAAGCTGTAAACTCTAAACAGCTGCTTTTCTTGAAGCGGTCTGAATCTGATCTAGTATCTTCTTGGATAACTTGCTCCAAAATGTACTCCATCAATCCTTCTTTAAGTACATATCTATTAGAGAACTGGCTGAACTAAAATCATATTAATAGAACCTTTTCCAGGTTCTTTTAAATATTCTTTTGGGATTGTTATATTCCCTTTCATATGATTTCTCTCTAGTCAATCCTTAAAGGAGAAACATCCCAAAGTAGTATGTCTAAGCATTCTATGGTATGAGAAATAATTGGGCTGATCTTTCTTGTCAACTTCCTTAGGTTTATTTAAATCTGGCATTCTGAACTCATACTTCTTCATTAAACTTCTAAACATTTTGAGTACAGCTTCATCTTTGAAGGAATATACTGCTTTTTTTTGTTCCAAAAGGATCAGACACTTCTTAATTTCAATTTGACATGATCCTCCATGATGTGACTTCTGGCTAGACTAGTCATATTGTTGTGTTCCTTGCTGAGCATGTTGTAATGATGATTGGGAACCTTGACAAAAATGTTCTACTTGTATCTTCATTAGCTTCTTTCCATTACCAACTGTTTCCACTGTCTCAGACTTCTTCTAAAATATCCTAGTTTTCCTGGCCTTTTATAATTTCTCCTGAGAGTCCATGTGTTTAACTTACTCTTGCAGATTGTTAGCTTTGTGGATTAGCTTCTTCAAGGACTTGATGATGAGTCCCATAAGCATGAAAGCTACTGGCTCATGAATGCTTTTGAGTAGGATCTTAATCGCATGGTGTTCCTATAGTTGAGGTTCGCACTTCATGATAAGGTTTCTCCACCTCAAGATATAATCTGCTAGAGTCTCGTTAGGCTTTTTCCTTTTAACTACGAGATCTCTGATAGGAACATGATGTTGTGCTCTGATAAATCTCTTCACGAACAACTGTTCTAACTTGTCAAACATCTTTACTTACCCGTTAGGTAGTTCGACATACCAACCAAATGCAATTCCTGATAGGCTGCTGATAGACTGACAAAAAGGTTAAGCTTTAGTACTTCCTGTATTACGATAACTGGCTCAGAAATGTGCTATGTGCTATTTGGAATTTTCAGTCTCATCAAATATCCTAAAGTTCATTGACACGAAACCTTTAGGCACATAAAACTCCTCCTGGTATGTTCTACCCTTTAAAATCAATGCACCACCCTTAGTTTGGGCTAATGCCTCACGAACTTGTTTAAACATTTATTTAAATTCTGTCTTTGGTATGTCACTCGATGGAGAATCCTTCTTCTATTGATCATCTCCATTTATCGAGGCAACTTTCTTCCTTTCATTGGTAATGTGAAAAATCTCTGGCTGATTGACATCTAGAGAAGGTAATTGTTGTGCTTGAGACAATCCATGAACTGTAGCCATTGAAGCCATGGAAGTGGCCATCTCTTCTATACTTTTCTCCATTTGACTGATTTGCTCATCATTTAGTTGAGCAGCCCTATGCAGATCATCTACGACGTTCCCTCTGATAAGATGTTGGGCATCCCGCACAGATGCAGCAACTCAGGTTTTCATGATGCGATAATCCATTAAATCTTCATTGAGATAGTCTTTAAAGCAAAAAATATTCATCATCATCATCAATAAAAACCACATGTTCTCAAGCTAACTAAAAAATATTGACTCTCAGATTTTCAACCTTTTTTTCAGTTATTAAGACTTCTATCATCTTAAAGTCTGGATGACTCTGCTAAACATCCTCCATTTGTTCATTCAACTTGGTAGCAATAGCTGCGATGATGTCGAATACTTTGGACCCTTGATTCATTCCATATTACTACCCTACGGACTCACAAAACTGTATTAGTATGATAACCTTAGGTACCCATACCTTTTTCTTCGATGATGATGTCTTGAGATGGGGCGTCTTAGCAGAGGCATCAACATGTCGAAGAGAGGCATGCTCCCTATGGTGAAGACCAAATACAATATTGGGTAACCTCTTCGTCGTTTCCTTTGGAACCTTAGAAACATCCCTATGACTGGTAACTGGTAGAATTGTCAGACCCTGACATGACTTAATCGGTCGATGACCTGCAGATCTCGGAGTAGTAATGGTAGAATCGGTGGTTATAACGATAGCATCAATTCTGCTTCCCAGGCGGAACCTGACGAGAATGCAAGAAGGCAAAGTTTCAGTTGATCTTTGAGATCGTTTGACAGTTTTGACATCTCTTAAAATTTCTTTCTTCATGCTAGGGGATAATGTACATCCCACTCGTTTAAATAACTCACTAACTGAACAACCTTCTTCGGTAGCTAGTCTCTGGAATATTGTACTAACTCAGGTGATAGGAGCAGGATTCTTCCTCTCCCCACAATTTACATGAGGAAACGGTAAGGTAACAGCATTCTTTTGGATACTTTTGTACCCATTGGTGTCCATTAAGGGATGAAACCTACTCCTTAGCAGAAGTTAATGAGTCTCCAACAATTCTAGTTCCTCCTGGTGAGGAAATTCATCAACGGACATTTCTTCATGAATGTGGACTTTAGTAGTCTTCTGAATCTTTCGGCTAAGGTTTCTTCTTTGTGATCGAGTTAATGCCACAGTCTTCGAACTCGATCCAATTTCAAACACCGATGGCGAGACATTCAATCCTTCGATTGTATCTTCAATGATCACAACCTCTTTTCCCTTAGTAAAAAAGGAACAGCAGGCTTAGCAGGTGTCGTGGTGGTAGTAGTATTCACCTTCTTATAAGAAGGGAAATTCTGGGAATAGTTCAGGTTGAACTCAGCCGATGGCTTCTGAACTTCTAGAGCAGTAACATTCATTATGGCAAAGGGAGACTTTCTAAGAATGCCTTTAAGTTCATTGAATTCGGCACCAAACTTGATGGTAGGGGTGCATTGCGGGCATCACGGCTCATCGGTAAGTTGCATGAGAAATTGAGCATGTTGAAGGCCATTGTAGTAGCTTCAAAAAGAAAGCTATGGGTTAGTTATTTGGCCAACACCTTACAATTATAGTGCGAGCACTAAAAATTAACAAAGGTTAATTTGTAGACTTGACAAGTCCTTATTTAAATTTTAGTTTGTAAAAAATATTTTGAAATTTAGTAAAAGTAACTTTAGAAAAAGGAGAATTTTATGAATTATATATAAAAGGTTAAAGAGCAAGCGCAACACAACACAATCTGATTTGATTTCCAAAGTAGCAAACCAAACTCGAAAGCGCACAAAAAGGAGAGTGAAGTTTAGGACCCATTGCAGGACCTACTTCACAACACATAATGCCTAGGCGGAACTAGCCCACTAGCACATCTATTGGGGGTCCAACCCCACACAAAAATTAAAGTCCTAATGAACTCCTGAACTTTTCTGTTTAAAGGTGGTTGAATAGACGGTCCTAAATTCTGAAAGAATTGATCGTACTTCCATATGAAGGAAATTGGTGAAGAATGCCAATGAAAAAAGAGTAATTTGGTCCATAAAGGACATGAGCACATTACAATTGATGAATATAATATTCCTTAATTTAAATAGAGAGAGAAACAATCCCCAACAGAGTCTCCAGAAGCTGTCGGCACTAAAAGGTTGAAGGGCTACCCATTGGAAGTTATCGGTTGCCGGAATCAAAATCTCATCACCTACTTTAGAAAAGCATTTAATTTATATATAAAATTAAACTGATCTCATATCTTTCATAGTTTAAATGAAAGAGCACTACACTTCAAGTTATGTATATATCCCAAAAGATAAACACAAGACTTGGGGGTGAGGCTCGATCAAATAAATTAGGAAATATATGACACTCATATGATCTAAGAGCCCATTTTATTTATAAGCTGACAAGTTCCCTTATTCAATATAATAAATTAAATAGGATTTATATTAAGCTGGGTTCAGACAAGTTTCCTATAAATTCAAGCCCTTATAGTTAATTACATCTTAGATGACGGAAGTCACCAAAGAAATCTCTCGATAAAATTTAGTGGATATTATCTTCAAGGAGTTCAAAAGAATTTGACATTTCAATGAGATTGAAAAAAGAGGTGTCAAAGGGGAATGACTCAAATTTGGAACATATTATGAAATCTAAAAGAAGAAGAACTAGGAGATTTCACAAAACCTGAGAGGAACCTTGGTGACTTCCCAGTCTACCCTATGGTTTGGCTTCAATTTTGAGGAAAAAATTATGTGCTTCATCCTAAAAATTTTGTTAATTAGGGGTTATATTTCTGTGAAACATTCAAAAAAAAAAAATTCAGAAAGATGTGAGGATTTAGGTCGTAACAAAAGACAAACTTGGAATCCTAAAAAAGGTTAGGGCTTATATCGTATAACAGAGCAAAAAAAAAGCCTAAAGGAAAAGTTGAGGATTTATGTTGCACTAGGCGACAACCTTGAAATATTATGTTTTGGTTTTTTAATTATAATTAATGGTTTAGTTAGTGTATACATGTTTTGTTGTTGAAGATGATCGTGCTTCCACAATGCTAGCTCTAAGCTCCTCGTCATGGCGAGTTTAAGTTTTTAAATGTTTCAAGTCCTGATGTTAAATCAAATGTTTCTTAAGGTCATTTAAATATTATAAGAAATGTTAAAGTTGATTAGAACGACACTGGTTAAGATCCCATGGTTTCCTCATTCTGGCAACACAATTTTCTTTCTGATTCACTTGGTCCAAAAAAAATTACTAAACTTAACTCCATGAGTTTCATACTTTCATTTAAACCGTGGGAAATCTCGTTAGAAACCATAGGTTACCTCCTCTGAGGGATTCTAGATTATCCGATAGAGATGTTTTAATTTAGTTACAATGTTTGTTTTGTTACCTTTTTTGTGATTAAATTTTGAGTTGTCTTTTATTTTGGTTATTGTGGCGGTGAATTTTGTCTTATTTAATTTTTAGTTTTGGATTGGTTTCAGTTCTGTGGCTATCCTATTAGTTCCAGTTTTGACATGCAGGGTGACTTTGTTGTTTAACATGCAAGTTTATAAGCAGGTAGCAAGGGGTGCAAATAAGTAAAAGTAAATTGCAATGCAACAACATAAAAGCGTACCTATCGATTCTTCCTATTCCTTCACCTAAAAGGTTAGCTTTGACAGTATGTATGTAATTTTTTCTAGGAATTCAAATAGCAGGAGTAGATGAAGGTATAGCTACCAAACCCTAAGTTATGACTTTATTGAGTCTCGAAAGATTTTATTGAATGAATTTAGAAAAAAAATATAGCATGTTCAATTTGCCCTGCATAACATTCAAGAAATTTGAAAGTGCTCAAAGCATGACCCTGAATGACATTGAAGATTTCTTGAAATACATCGAGTTCATTTTGAACTTATTGTATCATTTTATCAATCATCAAAGGATAAGCTAAGGTTATCGCATTGCTCAAGGGAACTTGATGTTTTATTTATCCCAAAGCTAGGGCACTCAATTAATCAATCGATATTTCATTTAAGAGTTATGTGGGTGGGTGTAGGTTTTAATTCTCAAAGTTAAAATTGGGCTTGTAGTGTAAAAAGAAGTTAATTATTATTCATGTTATCTTCTAAATCCAATCAAACAAGTTTAAATGTCAAGCCTAAGTCACTACCAAGCCTTGAATAATCACAATAGATGAAATAGTGATTAGCAAAATTTTGATTTAAATGTCATGCATTCTTATTGAAAGATCACATTGTCATTATTCATGGGCTTAAAATTAATAAAATATTATCTTCCTAACTCAAATCCATCACTTGAGGATCATTTAATTATGATTTACTTTCGAGTCATGATAATTAGGGAAATTACAATTTTTTTCTTATTATAAAAAAGATGGCAAGCGGGTTTCAACCCTTTAATCTCATTATAAGAGGGTTTCAACCTTTTAATAACATTGTATTTCAATTATCCGAATATGTTTAGGATCAAAATTACCCTTTTTCACTTTATTAATCCTAAATTTTCACTAAGGCACCAAAATCTAAAGTTACCCCTTTGCCTTTGGGACTCTTAATCTCATAACTCATTAATCAAAATTCAAATGACTTTGGGTGTTTATAGTGTCCTTTTTATGATTCAATTAAAACATGAGAGGAGAACGTGTGTGTTTTCACATCTAATTTAATTTAAATCATTAGTTAAATTTAAAAGGTAGTAGTTTCCAATGTTAATTTACTTAACTATCCAAAATAAAGTATTTTATTCATGAGAAAATTATTAGAGGTCTACTTAGGTCAGAGAAATGCTTAGGCAAAATTTCATGATTTTTTAAATTAATTTTTTATAATTATTAATTAATTATAAGTCAAGCTTAATGTTTTAATTAAATGTAAAATAATGTTTTAACTAAAAAAAATTATCTTTATATTTTTATTAAACCTCTCTAAGTTTAGAGAACTCAGAGAAATAAATTTTGTATTTTTAATTTATTTCTTATATTTATTTTAATGAGAAAATAAGAAAATTACTTTTTTTACCTTTTAAAATTTATTTTTAACTTATGAAAATTAGAAAAAAATACCCTAATAAGTTCTAAGTGGTCGGGGAACAATCAAGCACATTTTGAAATATTTTGGTATTTTTTGAATGTTTAATTATTATAAATATTTTAAATTCAAAATAAAGCTCAAAATTAATTTTTATTCTTCTTATGTGCCCATAATCATAGGAAACTCGGAAAAACACTTTAATAATTTTCCTAAGTGTATTTAATTTAATATAATTATTTTTGTACAAAAATACAAGGTTTCTTAGAAAATCAACTATAGTGCTCAAACTTAGTCAAATAATTTTAAAACTTTTACAGTGGGTAGACATGACTTTTATACACAGTATGAAATTTATTTTGTCAAATTTTTTATTAATATTTAATTTAAATAAATTAAAGAATAATATATATATTTAATTAACTATAGAAATGTACAATAAAATTCAAATCAACATGAATTTTTTCTAATCTTCTCTGATAATAGGAAACCTACTAAAATTATTTCCAGAATTCTCCAAGTGGAATTTTAATTTATATAATTAAAATAAGTCAAAATAGACATCCTATCTTGAAAATTAGGGTTAGAAGCATACATACGCCCATTGGAAAAAATAGAGCACATAGCCCATGTCATAAGGAATGAACCCTAGAAATTTCAAGCCATGGTGAGAAATGCTTGATCATAATGGAATAAAATACTCCATAGAGTATTTAATTCCTTAAAATTTTGAGAGTTTACAAATAATTTTAATTTTTATTCCACATTATTCTCCTCTGTTCATTGAGCAAGAGGGTATTTTTATTTTACTTTTATGATTTTTCTACAAAAAGTTGTGATTTTTCAAAGATCAGGCATTAATTTAATTTAGAAAGAGCCTAATTTTCTACTTAACCAAGTCAGTGCCAGTGTAACCTCATCCGCTCTGAGCTTTATATGCGGCGCTCCATCATTTGATGCTGCTAGCCACCTCGGCTACCATGCGGCTCGCCTTTTCATTCCAAGGGTTCGTCCGACTTGATCCTAATTTTCTACACTTCTGTGAGAGAGTAGGTTTCACCTGTTGATGAATACTAATGTCTATGAAAGTATTCAAAAGATCGTATCTACCTTACAATCAATTTATGGTTGTAGTGAGGAGAGGGAGAAGCCCACTTCTATAATTAAAGTCCGTACGGAGTTCCAGAGGTTGACTGCTAAAGAAAGATGTTCAATGGTTGAACTACTTAAGTGAGTGGGATGTCCAGTGTCCCCTAAAATGAAGAAGTTGATTTTGAGGAATGTCAAATCTACTCGACAGTCTCAGAAATCAACTGAAGTTTTTCTAGCATGTTTTTCCTTCAGATTCTATCTTGGGAGTTGGGTTGATACTTTCCTTACTACAACCGATTTTGTTACCTCTTTTGCTCTAAGGTCTGCAGTACATCAATCGGATAAGTCGAGTCTGAGTTTGAGGAAACTGTAAGTTGTTGCTCGTAAGAGTGCCCCAAAAAAGGAGAAGATAAAGGAGTCTCCTAATACTGTATTTTTTCTCAACCGCGAGGAGCATGACTCTCTTTAGCATACTGATGCCTCCATTGAGACACCACGTCTCAAGAAATCACGGTTGGAGAAAAAGATACGTGTATTCATGGTTGTCTTACCAATACAGTTCAATGAGACCGTAGGGTAAATTGGTGGAATGAAGCAAAGGTCCGAAGTATCTGACATCTTTGCAACTATTGCTACCGAATTTGATGAAAAATCAATGATGTTCAAGAAAATCCTCCATATCTTTAGATAATCCAGAAAGTGATAATTGAAGAGAATGTTGAAAAGCTCAGGGCTGAGATTTTTGAGTTAGTTAAAGAGCATGGAGTAGCCATTGATTATGATAAAGATTTTGATTTTAACGATTATCTCGATGATGATTTTATGGATATTCATGTCATCGAGACTAGAGCTGCTACATTTGCACGCGATGCCCAACCTCTCATTTAAGGGAATGCTTTGGATGATTTGTACAGGGTCATTCTAATACTAGATGAACAAATAAATCAGATGGAAAAGAGAATGGATGAGATGGCTACCACCATGACCGCCATGGCTACAGATCATGGACAATCTCAGTCACAGTAGTTAGCTTCTCTTGGAGTCAACTAGTCAAAAATAGTTAATGCTATCGATAAAAGGAGAGTAGTTGCCTCCGCTAACAGTGATGATCAGCAAAAGAAGGATTCCTCTCAAAATACCAAACCGGAGAAAGATATTAAACAGTTAGATGAACAACAAGTTTGGGAGGCCTTAGCCTAATTTAAGGGTGGAGCTTTGATTTCAAAAGTTAGGCCTTACCCGGAAGAGTTCGATGGCATACCCTACCCTAAGGGTTTTGTGTCACCAAACTTTAAGACATTCGACGAGACCAGAAATCCCAGGAAGCATTTAACACATTTCCGAGCTAGTTGTTGCAACACCGGAGGTAATGAAGCTTTAATTTTCTTCTAATTTGATTGGTATACCAAGCTACTCAATGGATTGGTATACGAAGCTACCCAATGGATCAGTCAAGACATTTGCTGAATTAAAACATTTATTTTTTAAAAGATTTGCTGGAGAAAAACATCATATCTCTATTGGAGATCTCTTAGTGAAAAGGCAAAAATTCAATGAGACTTTGGTAGATTATATCTTAAAGTGGAGAAACCATAGCATGAAATGTGAACCTCAACTATAGAAACAATATGTGATTAAGATTCTACTCAAAAGCATCCATAGGCCAGTAGCTTTCATGCTTAAGGGACTCACCATCAAGCCTTTCGAGAAGCTACTAAGCAAAACCGGCAATTTACAAGTGAAATTTAAGCACATAAATTTTGAAGAGAAGTCAGCAAGTCTAGAACAACTCGGATATTAGAGCAGAAGTCCGAAATAGTGACAACATTTGATAAAGAAAAGCAGCTCATAAGGATACCAGAGAGCATAATTACCAAAGTTCTTAACAATCATCACAACATGCTCAATAGCGAAAACAACAATATGGTCATTCTAGCCAACAGTCACACCAGAGAAGACCACACCGAGCATAGGGTAGAATGGGTTCGACTCTTTCAGATCAAAAGAAGAGGGTATATTCTTTCAAAGACGAGGTAGTGCTAAACATGTGTAGAAATTTAATCAGAAGCCCAAGTTTAGATTACCATAACTAAAGAAACCAAAAGAAGTTGACAATAAGGAGTATCCTAATTGCTGCCCCTACCATAGGATGTTGGGGCATACAATAGAAGGTTGTTTCATTTTCAAGGACTGGCTCGAGAAGATTTTCAAAGAAAGAGATATAACAATATCGAAAAAAATTTTGAAAGAACCTGAAAAAGGTTCTGTGAATATGATTTTGGCAGAGCCAATTGCTCCGATGGATCTGTATTCAGAAAAAGATGGACATAGTATAGTTTGGAACAAGTCATCTAAGAAGATACTAGATCAAATTTAGACCGCCTCAGCACAGGAAGTCGTTCAGAGTCTATAGCCTACTCAGTCCAAGATGGACATTTTGTCAAGGAAATTGCCGCAATTAAAAGAGAAAGAAAAGAATGATGTCATGAAGACCAATAACATAGGGGTTAGGATAGGGGCCGCCTCTGTTAGATTGGTTGTCTCAGATTCAGAGAGGAAAATTCTTGAACCCCTGACTGTGTATGATTATCTTTTTGCCCCACCAGGGTATTATAAATATAATGATTATGATTTTGGCTACGTTTTAATTGTTTATAGTGATAACATAACTGACTTTACTCAATCTAACTTTGATTTCAATTCCTAAACCAATCCTTAAATTTTACGTAAGTATGATGAGCCCGTTAACTTAAATGAAGAAGATGTTGATAGCACTGGTTAAGATAGCACCAAAAGTGAGGAAGTGCCACAGTGCACAACTTGATATAATTATGGATCTCTTTGATGAAGAAGAAGAAACACAAGTGGTTTTACCTACATTATCTCAAGAAGAAGAAATTACAAAAATTAATCTAAGGAGTGGGAAAGTATTACCCTCGAGGTGAGCTCCAATGGACAAAGCAAAACAAATAGTCACTCATGAAGAGCTACCTCTCCCTCCGCTCGTGGAAGAACCACATAATCAAGTAAAGATTAAATGACTATATAAAGTGGATTATAATGTGCTAGCTCATCTTGGGAGGTTGCCAGCAAAATCAAGCATTTACAACGCTCTAATTCTATCAAAGAAAATGAGAGAATCTCTAGTTACAGCCTTGCTTGACTTAGAGATTTGCTTTGTTTAGTTGGCTAGAACATCCTTAGATGAGTTTTGTTTATTAAAGTAATGGCCTAGGATAACCTTCATAGATGAAGACTTGTTGCTCGGAACCACTGACCATAATCGACTACTGTACATCTCTTTTAATATTAGTAGATTTGTATTGTCCAGAATATTGGTAGATCTCAAAGCATAACTTAACCTAATGAGTCTACAGACATTAACATATTTGGGTATTGAGGCTCGAGAGCTTACAACCAATAAAATGATGTTAATAGGATTTAATCAAAAGGGAGAAAGAGCCACTGCATCGATTACACTATTAATGAATGTTGGAGAACTAGTAACAACCACAAAATTTCACATCATCGATGAAGAGACCTATTTTAATGATTTACTTGGATGACCTTGGATTTACGAGAATAATATGGTTTTGTCTTCTCTACACCAATGCATCAAATGTTTCAAAGAAGGGCAAGAATATTGCATCAAGGGAGATTTACAACCAATTTCAGTTCATGAAGTGGGTATTCACGAAGACGCCACCTACTATGCACCTCCAAAGAAAAATGTATTTTCCCATCAAATTGTGGCAAATGAAGTACAAGATTCAAAAGAATCACAAAGAAGAGGCCAATCAACTCCACTTCAATGATCTACTACCATTTCCTCAGAACGAGCTGGTAGAGGTTCTTTTAGCCCATACATCGGAGATGAGGTCAAGGAAGAACCAACACGATTGTCGAAAGGACTAACAACATCAACATGGAAGAAAGTTCTGATGAAGAAAGTTTCGAGGAAGAAATGATGATGAAAAAACTGAAGAAACCATAGTATGAAATTTCCTTAGAAGATGTGGACAAAGATGAATATGAGTCGATGTATGATTGAATCAACCACTATGTGCATGCCATGCCCCTTAATCCAATCTACCCTCAAAAGGATGACATTTTAGAAGTCAAGGAAGTCTATAGTGTTATTTTGAAGCCGATCAAGTTTTACCATGCTTCCCCTTCTACTGGTTCTAAAAATCATATAAATTTGGATGAAGATTCTAATGAATTAATGAAATTACCTATTGGTTACTTTTCTCCTTGTGTAAAATAGTTAATTCAACAGAGATACGCATCAAAGAAAATGCCGAAAGATAAGCTACAACTTTTTGAAAATTGTGGAATGTTAAATGTCAAACTCCTAACTTAAAAGAAGGTCTCAGATTTGGTACTGTAGGACCAGTTGATGACTCGGAATTTCGTTTGGTTGTTACTAGCGATTGGAAGATGGTTGCCTCATTGTAGAGGATGACTCTCAAGATCATTTCATAGATGTGTCCCACTAGAATTTGAAGAATAAATAAGGTCAAAAATAGATGAATTTAAAAAAAATTAACCTCGAGACTAAGGAGCAGCCTCGACCTATCTTGATAAGTTCTCCACTCAAAGAGGAATAGTCCACAAAATTAATAAAATTATTGTCATAATTTAAAGATTGCTTTGCATGGATCTATGGTGAAATTTTAGAGCTGTTAGTAGAATTTACAGTGAATAAGCTCAGGGTAGATAAAGATATGACCCCAATAAAACAAGAGCCCAAAAGAATGCTCCTCGAGATAGAGCAACAAGTCATTACAGAGGTAAGGAAATTAATAGATGTTAACATTGTAAGAGAAGAGTAATACCCCACATGGTCAGCAAACATTGTGTCAATTAAGAAAAAAATGTACAAATCCATGTTTGTGTTAACTTCAAGGATTTCAAAAAAGCATGTCCAAAAGATAAATTTCCACTACTGATATCAAAATTAATGGTGGACATCACATCAACACAAAAGAATTTCTCTTTCATGTATGGATCATCAGGTTATAACTGACCTACCTTTTTGTAAATCAATAATTACAATAATTTGATGACGGTACTAGAAGATTTAAATTCCAGCAACGATGCCAAAAACTTATCTGCGACTTTATATATATATTTCATTTAATAAAGATGTATAGGTATAATATTCAATAATGTTAAAGTCGATTGTGAACGCAACTATACGTATCGCTCAACTAATATAGGGATCTGATGGAGTCCTAGATATCGATCTCACAGAGAGAAATAAATACTACGGACTAAGATTTAATAAAAAGTAATACTTCAACTATAAGTTATTTATCTATCACTAATAGGCAATTGAAATAAGTAGATAATTTTGGATAACAACTAATGCGAGAGAATAACGTTTAATTGTGATATTCAATATATAAGAAAGAACAAATATCTAATGATATAAAGTAGGGTTTAATTGTGATATTCAATATATAAGAAAGCATCCTTCATAGATAATTTTAATAACTAATAAGTAACTAATGATAGAAAATAGGGTGTAATTGTGATATTCGATATATAAGAAAGTAACTAATTGTACTAATAAAGATTTTAATGTGATATTCAATATATAAGAAAACATCCTTCTCCTATTAAATAACGAATGATACTAATGAGAGTTTAAATGTGATATTCAATATAAGAAAGCATCTTTCTCCCAAGAAATTATAGTGAATGGATAAAGTGAATCAGTTCAAATTGTATTGTGCCAAATAGGAGCACAGAAATTATAGTGAATGGATAAAATGAATTAGTTCAATTTATATTGTGCCAAATAGGAGCATAACTATTCTATAGTGAATGGATAAAGTGAATCAGTTCAAATTGTATTGTGCCAAATAGGAGCATACCTATTTTGGATAAAATGAATTAGTTCAATTTATATTGTGCCAAATAGGAGCATACCTATTCTTTACCCATCTAATGTGATATTTAATATATAAGAAAACATCATTCTCCTTGTCAAGAAATTATAGTGAATGAATATTCAATATATAAGAAAGCATCCTTCTCCTTGTCAAGAAATTATAGTGAATGGATAAATTATTCAATATATAAGAAAGCATCCTTCTCATTGTTAAGAAATTATAGTGAATGGATAAAGTGAATCCAATATATAAGAAATCATCATTCTCTTTGTCAAGAAATTATAGTGAATGGATAAAGTGAATTGGTTATAAGAAAGCATCCTTCTCCTTGTCAAGAAATTATAGTGAATGGATAAAGTGAATTAGTTCGATTATATTGTGTCAAATAGGAGCATACCTATTCTTTACCCTTTGGTCCAGGCATAAAGAACAAGACTAATCCTATGCTTGGTTACTGATTCTGCGGCTAGGCTGGGAGGATACCGGCTCTCACTTACGAGCTCCCACGTTCCCCTCGCCTGAGGGCTAACATCTACACTTCAACACCCAAACGATAGGATTGAATTGAGCTCCCACGTTCCCCTCGCCTGAGGGCTAACATCTACACTTCAGCACCCAAACGATATGACTTACCCTTTGGTCCAGACATAAAGAACATTGACTAATCCTATGCTTGGTTACTGATTCTGTAACTAGGCTGGGAGGATACCGACTCTCACTTTGGAGCTTTCACATTCCCCTCACCTGAGGGCTAACATCTACACATCAGCACCCAAACGATAGGACCGAATTGAGGATTTTATTCTATCATTCTAAAATCTCTAATTTTATGCCTGATAGTAATATTTTCTATTTATTTGCACCCAACTCCTAAGGGCTTTGACCTCCTTAAATCTTGGATGTAATCTTCTNATATATATATATATATAGATTATACTCATCTCAAAATAAGTTCAATAACTTTAAGATTCATCTTTATTAATTTTTTAATTAACAAGATATCCTTACATAAAATTTTCTGGTTTAAGCTAAGAGTAAAGGCCAAAAACTTTGATATTCTATTATTTTTAGCCAGTATGAACAAAATCCGTAGGCTCATTTTAGGTTAACAGCAGCACACTCAAATTATTTGTATGAATTGCAGATTAAGATAATGCTTTAAGTGATGTGCTTTAAGTGATTAATTAATAGTTATGAATGACGATCGATATGACAACATCAAAGAAAGAAGCTAATTACTTGATTTATCTGCTTGCCTTATTTGATAATTTGCCTAATGGTATTGTAATGTGGTAGCTTCCTGCAACGGCTCAACGACATGAAAACTTTGGCTTCATAGTTTTATGATTGACTTGTTTAATAGTACCGATAAAAAATCTAAATCTTGCCTTCAGTGCAACAGGTTAAGAAATAAATCTCAATAATTTGCGGAATTGATTATGAATAAAAAAAAATTAATTTAATATTTTAAATCCTTGTTGTTTTCACCTTTCATTGAAACACACATGGATCTATACATGGATATATAGACATGGATATTTATACATGCATATATACATACATATATACATATATATAGATGTATACATACATACATACATATATATCTTAATGTGATCATTTCTCATTAAATTCACTTACTGGGGAATTTTTTTTCGTTCCCACGTTTCATCTTGATATTAAGAAACAAGTTACAATAGTTAACTCTCTCTCTCTCTCTCTCTCTCATTTTTTGATAAAACTAAAAATTTTTACAGTATAAGCGAAACCAAAATTGTGATAAGTTTTAAGATTCACATAAAATTTGCAGCCTTCTATTATTGTATGTGTTATTGCAACAGATTTTTATCACTATAATAAGTTAGAGGAGATCATTTGAGATGGTTATTATATTTTAAAAATTTTTTTATGTTATATTTGTTTTGATTTGTCTTATCTATGCTATTACTCAATATGAAAATATATTTGACTTCTATTTTTTACATAATATTTTTAAAACTGAAAACTAAAATTAGCACATAACCATTATAAAAAAAATTAAGATAGACAATTTGAAACTCCACTTTTGGTTCCAAAGTTTATTTTCTACTAAATTTTTAAAAATTAAAGCTATATTCAGAATCTAATTATTTGAATACAATTTATATTTTTAATAATATCAATTTATAACAATTTTAATGTCATAATATTTTAAATTAATTGAAAATTTTATCAATAATTTTTTTTTTCTGAAAAAAAAGCATAATGCATAAAAAAAAAATGATACAAATAAAATGTACAAAAGCAGGTCCTAAGGTCAAGGCCAAAAAGAGCCTTGCCCTCAAGCAAGATAGCAAAAAGAGGATCTTGGTCCTATACATAAGCCAAAACAAAATCACTATCTATAGCCATTTGGGAGCAAGTGTGAGAAGCTCTGTTGTTGCTCCTGAAGGTATGCTGAAATATAACTTTCCTAAAATGAAGCAAAAGACCAAAATTTGGATTATCATGGCTCCACTGTTGCCACTTTTGCTTGTCCATGGAGTTGCGGAAGTGCTCAATGACGTTAGATTTATCACTTTCAATTATAATTCCCTTGCTTTCGGTCACCCAGTCCATCATAATCCGTTAAAGTAAGGAAATTGACATGAACTCTACCTATCCTCTGTCCCAATGGAAGGTGCTCTGTCCTGCCGCCAAAATGAGCTCCCCTAAATCATCACGGATGATGTTCCCAATGTCCGCGTAGCTGGAAGGCCGTAATGCCCCATCAACATTATCTTTGATCCAACCTGATGCGGGAGGGCGCCAAATAGAGTTCGGGCGCAACCTACTTGGCTGGTCCACAACCGGGTTAAAGTGTGGGTTAAGGAGATTTTCCAGCAAGTTAGAGGCAATGATGGTAGGTGTGTCGGTAAATAACATTATACATGATCATATGATGTGCATATCCTTCCTGGAAGCATGTTTTAGCATCTCAAGTAATTCATGCATGTTGTGATATATTGATGAAAAGAAGCCATAATATCTGAGTTTGTCCAAAACTGCACACAAAAAAAAAAACAGTTAGTTGAAATATTTGTCTGGTTCCACCTCCGGACAACCCCAAGGGCGTTACGACGTTCTGCAAGGCCTCTGCGGGTGAGCCATTTGTTTGTGGGAAAGGCATTTAAACTCAAGCGCCACCAAAAAAATATTTTCTCTTTGTCGAAGCTGAAGTTTGGCAAGCCAACTATGAGTATCATCAGGTGCGAAAACTTAGCTTGGAAAGCCATAACCATAATAGATTTTCCAGAGAATTGTTCGCACATTTCCTGGAAGTCTAAATGCTATCCCTTGAAAATCAAGATTTAAAGAATAACATTGCATAACTCTCATTCAAATAGAGTTTTTAATTTTTTGGTTTCCCGTCTATGTTCATTCATCAAGTTAATCACCTTCAGATTTTTACACATACAGGCATCCACAAAGGTAAGCCACTATATTATCATACGGTCCCACACCTATTTCTGAGAAAGCACGCTGATATCTTCCTCGTTCACCACCTTCCAATGAATGATGTTATTAAGACTTTTGGCCCCATTACATGTAATCTTCCGTGAGGTAGAACCCCTTCTATTACTGGTATAGTTCCACACATTAATATCATATTTGCTAGCAAAAAATGTGATTTCATGTTGAGAGAGAAAATTCTGTACAAGTTTGGCCCTAAACGGCCCTTTCCAATCATCAACCGCATGGAGCCCAAGCCCCTCTAATCTGGACAGTTTGCACAATTCCTTCCAAGAAATGTAGTGGAGGTCCTTCCTTCCATTACCTTTTCCCCAAAGACGTTTTCTACAATTAGTTTTGACCTCTCTCTAGAGACACCCTTGGGCATCACAATATGAGAAAGCAAGTACATAGGCAGCACCATATATGCTGCCTTAAAGAGGGTTATACATCCAACCAATGAGAGGTAACAAGTTCCCCAAGAATTGAGTTTATTAGCAGCCTTTGCAAAAAGCTTAATGTAATCACATTTGACAAGCCTCCTTTAAGCTGAAGTAATGCCCAAATATATAATTTCATCAACTCTACGCAATCGAAGCAGCTTCTAAATTTTATATGTTGACCGGTAATGCCCAGGCCAGTCACAATAATTTTAAGTAATATGGGATATTATTTTGCCCATCGAAATCGAGGCTTCCAAGAAGAGAAGAACATCATCTGCATACTGATGGTAGGAGATTCTAGGACGATCCCTGGCAAGTTGGATCTTATGATTCTCAAGTTGTTGAGAGAGGGAGAGCGGGAAAAGTTTCGAGCAAAGGAAAAAAAGATAGGGTAATAACGAGCGCCTTTGACAAAAATCGTACTATGTGAATCCATTCTGATCTTTGTCCATTGACCATGATAGAAAACTTAGGGTAACTAACACACGACATAACCCAATTAATAAATGTAGGATAAAATCACATTTGATTCATCACCTCAAGTAGAGAGGAATAACACATTTTGTCATAAGCCTATTACATATCAATTTTAAGCGCCACGAGCCTGACAGCGACTTTATATATGCTTAAAAATACAAGTATTTAATACTGCTGTCAGAAGATTTAATTCCCTGGCAACGACGCCAAAAACTTGACAGCGACTTTATACATGCTTAAAAATACAAGTATTTAATACTACTACCAGAAGATTTAATTCCTCAGCAACGACATCAAAAAATTGATAACGGTTATAAATTTGATAAAAATGTATATATTAAATATTCAATAATGGTAAAGTCACACTTATCAACGCAAGTATACGTATCGCTCAAGTAATATAGGGCTCTAATGGAGTCCTAGATATCGATCCCACAAGGAATAATATTAGAACTACAAACTAAGATTTTAGAAAAGCAATACTTAATCACAACAATGTAATTCAAATTGCTTATTTGTCACTAATGTACAAGTGAAATAAATATGTAATTTTAATAACTCTTAAATAACTAATTATACTAATAACGTTTCTAACATGATATTCAATATATAAGAAAGCAGCATTCTCCTTGTCAAGAAATTATAATGAATGGATAAAATGAATCAGTTCCAATTGTATTGTGTCAAATAAGAGCATAACTATTCTTTACCCTTTGGTCCAGGCTTAAAGAACATTGACTAATCCTATGCTTGATTACTGAATCTGCGGCTAGGCTGGAAGGATACCGGCTCTCACTTCGGAGCTCTCACGTTCCCCTCGCATGAGGGCTAACATCTACACTTCAGCACCAAACGATAGGACCGAAATAGGGATTTTAGTCTGTCACTCTAAAATCTTTAATTCTACACACGATAATTTTATTTTCCTGTTTATTTGCACCCAACATCTAAGAGCTTTGACCTCCGTGAATCTTGAATTTACTTTAATTGTAAAACTCAACATATTTTAATAAATCAATTGGTCATATTGAAAGTAAATTAAGATCGAAGTGAAAAGATCATCACAACTTCTTTAACATTTTCAAGGCTCAACCAATTCAAATCACCATTTCACAAATCTCAAGACAAGGAGAAAGATAGAAAAAACTACTCAGAACTCATGGGGAAGACACAACAAAACTCGGAATTCATATATAAAAGCAAAGTCATACTAAATACAACAAGTAAATAACACTTATCTCTAACTCCTCCCCAAGCAAACTCTTCGAAGTTCCTCTAAATCTCTTCCTTTCTTTACAGCACACAGAATTCCTCTTCGAAGCGACGAGGAGAAAGAATTCTCTCACTTTCCCGTCCACTCTTATAATCTCTCGAAGAATTCCTCACAATTAGACTCTCTACACACTACTGGGGCTCTTGGACGTTGTTCTAACCTTTCAACTCCTCGAATTTCTAGAGCCTCCTCTTAGCAAACTCTTCGAATTCTAAAGCCTCCCCTCAGCGAACTCCTCAAATTCTAGAGGCTCCTCTCTAATTTTTGGCCAAAATCTTCTTTGAAAATTGTAGAAGAGTTTTCCCAAGAGTTGCCTAAGCATCCCTCCAAAAAATGGTCCACATTCANACCAATTCAAATCACCATTTCACAAATCTCAAGACAAGGAGAAAGACAGAAAAAATACTCAAAACTCATGGGAAAGACACAACAAAACTCGGAATTCATATATAAAAGCGAAGTCATACAAACTACAACCGTAAATAACTTATCTCTAATTTCTCCCCAAGAACACTCCTCGAAGTTCCTTTGAATCTCTTCATATCTTTACAGTACACAAAATTCTTCTTTGAAGTAGCAAGGAGGAAGAAATCTCCCACTTTCCTTCTACTCTTACAATCTCTTAAAGAATTCCTCACAATTTATACACTCTATTAGAAATTCTATACACTGGTAACCTCCAAGGCCTCTAGCTCTCTTCTATTTTTGACCAAAATGTTCTTTTAAAGTTANATATATAAAATCAAAGTCATACAAACTACAATAAGTAAATAACTTATCTCTAATTTCTCCCCAAGAACACTTTTTAAAGTTCCTCTAAATCTCTTCCTTTTTTTACAGCACACAAAATTTCTTTTCAAAGTAGCAAGGAGGAAGAAATCTCTCACTTTCCTTCTACTCTTACAATCTCTCAAAGAAATCCTCACAATTGTTACACACTAATGGAACCTCACTAACCTCCAGGACCACTAGCACACTATCTCCCTCCTATTTTTTGGCCAAAATATTCTTTTAAAGTTGTAGATGAGCTTTTCTAAGAGTTGCCTAAGCATCCCTTCAAAATTTGGCCTTATCCAAGGCTTGAGTAGGCATAACTGTCGGCGACCTCGAGGGCACCGTCGGGTGGCTTTTAGAGAATTTTTGTCCTGTAGTCTCGGGAAAATCTCGCCGTCGGAGGCGTCGGCGGTGTCAAGGGTGTCGTCGGCGGCCTAGTTCAAATCTTCACATTTTGGTCTTTTTCACTCCAAATTTTCTCCTTTTTGCATCTTTCTGCTCCAATGACCCTAATTCCTTTTTCTTCCTTTTTGCTCCAAATTCTCTCCTTTTTGCATCTTTTTGCCCAATAACCCTAATTCATCAATCCTACAACAAAACATCAAAAATACCTTTCTTTAAAGTGTAATATCATTAAAAATAGTATAAAATAGATAAAAATCAAAAATACCTTTCTTTAAAGTGCAATATCATCAAAAACAGTATAAAATAGGTATGGAAATCTCAACATATTTTTCTTTGGTCAACTATACATTTATTTCCAATTAAGTATGATCTAAATTTACCAAAAGCATATATTAATGTTTATAACTATTTCTCAGTTGTGGTACAATTAATTTGAGCTTCATTAAGAGCTCTACTAGAATAGTAAATAACTTTGAAAATCTTATCATACTTTTGTCCTAAAAAACCTCTAATAGCACATTCTCTAGCATCGCACCTTAATTCAAAAGGTTTTTCCCAATCTAGTGAAAGAATAATTAGTGCAGTGACTAATTTTTCTTTTAATAGTTCAAAAGCTTTTAGGCGCTCATCATCAAAATTAAAAATTACATCTTTTTCAAGTAAATGGCACAGAGGCTTAGCAATTTTTGAAAAGTCTGCAATATATTGCCTATAGAATCTAGCATGTCCTAAAAAACTCCTAATTTCCTTCACACTTGTTGGTTAAGGTAAATTAACCATCACTTGAATTTTTGCAGGGTCTACTTTCATACAATTATCTAAATTTGATGTCCCAAGACTATTCCTCCAACTACCATAAATTGACATTTTTCCCAATTAAGGACTAAATTTTTTTCTTCGCAGCACTCAGAACTTTTGATAAATGTTCTAAACATGAGTCAAATGAAGTTCCAAACACTAAAAAATCATCCACAAGAACTTTAATCCCTCTTTCAATTAAATAAAAAAAATAGTCATCATGCATTTTTGAAATGTAGCAGGTGCATTACATAAACCAAAAGACATTCTTCTAAAAGGAAATGTACCATAAGGACTGATAAAAGTTGTTTACTCTTGATCCTCAGGAGCTATTTGTATTTTGTGATAACCAATATATCCATCCAAAAAATAAATTTATTTATGCCCAACTAGTTTATCCAGCATATGATCTAGAAAGGGTAGTGAAAAATGATCTTTCCTAGTGGCGAGGTTTAATTTTCTATAATCATTACATATTTTTCATCTTGTGACTTGTCTTGTTGGTATTGACTCATTATGTTCAATCAAAGTCACAATTACTACTTTCTTAAGAACACATTGAATAGGACAAACTCATGTACTATTTGAAATAGGGTAGATAATTCCAAATCTAACCACTTAAAAATTTCTTTCTTTACTACTTCCTTCATAAAAGGATTTAATCTCCTTTGAGGATCAGCCCTTGGTTTGCAGTTCTCTTCCATATGAATTCTATGCATAGAAATTGAAGAATTGATTCCTTTTATATCAGCAATTGTCCATCCAAAGGCTTTCTTATAACTCTTTAACATTTACATCAAACTCTTGCCTTCTTCTATGATCAATTATAAGGAAATTATAATAGGTAATGTAGATAAATAACCTAAAAAGGCACACTTCAAATATTTAGGAAGTAACTTCAACTCAAGCTCGGGATATTTTTCAATTGATGGAAAAAAATTTGTATATTTTTCTGTTGTGTCCAAAACTTTAAAAAGTTCTCCAACATAATTTGAATCTTCCTTATATAAGTCTTCATATTGATCCAATTCCTCTTCTAACTCGTGTTCCAACTCTTTCATCCCTAATTTTTCTTCATAAGTTTCTTTGAAATGACATTCACTTGGTGTCTTATAACATCCATTTTATAGTATTCATCATCTTTACATTCTGTAAGGTATTTCGTTGATTTAAAAATATTAGATGTAACTTTTTTATCATTGACGATCATAGTTAATTCTCCTTTTTGCACATCTATCATTACTCTTCCTATGGCCAGGAAAGGTCTCCCTAAAATGATAGGTATCTCCTTATCTTCCTCCATATCCAGCACTATGAAATCAAATGAAAAGATAAATTGATCCACATTCACTAGGACAACTTCTATAACTCATTTAGAATATGTTATTGGATGATTTGCTAACTGCAGAGTTACAATAGTAGGTGTTATTTCTCTTAATCACAATCTTTTAAATATTAATAATGAAATAAGGTTGAAGTTTGCTCCTAAATCACATAAAGCTTTTACATAAAATTTGTCTCCTATTGCACATGGAATTGTGAAGCTACTAGTATCTTTAATCTTTTTAGGAAAATGTTTTTGAATTATAGCACTGCACTCCTCACTAAGTGCAACAGTCTCATTATCTTTGAACTTCATTTTCCTGTTAAGAATTTCTTCATAAACTTCACATAGCTTGGCATTTGTTCTAGAGATTCACAAAATGTAATATTAATTGTAAGCTTCTTAAAAATTTCTATAAATTTTGAAAATTGTTTATCCAACCTTTGTTATTGATGCCTCTGAGGAAATGGAGGTGTTAGTTTTTCAAGCATGCTTTATTGGTTCTTCAATCTCTTCTAAACCTTTCAAAGAATCCTTTATTGGTTCTTCAATCTCTTCTTTCCCTACTTCAGTCTCTTTTTGAACTCTACCTTCGAATTCTCTTCCACGCCTGAGTTGAACGGCTTTTACTTGCTTTTGATTCTAGTATTTCAGATTTATTTCTATATTACTAGGAAGTGTTCCTTGGGATCTATTACTTAATTAATTTGTCATTTGTCTGAATTGATTCTCAATATTTCTAATTCTAGCTGCTTCACTTTGTAATTGATTTTCCATTTGTAACACCATTTCTTCTATAGATAACTTCTTCTCCTTAAACTGTGGATTACTATTAAAACCTGAAGGATAAGTATGTCTATAATTACTATTCCTTTGGTTGTTCCAGTTTCCTAATGAGTTTATTTGATTGTTCCCCCATTTCTGATTAGTACCACCCGTAGTATTATTCCAATTAAAGTTGTGATGGTTCTTCCAACAAGGGTTATAATAATTTGAATATGAGTAATTTTGTTTATTATTTATGACATTCAAAGTTTCTAATGATGCTTGAGAATCTATCATTTGGCCTAATGAATTCTCTTCAATCATAGGAGTTAGTTGAGAAAAATTCATTCCAAATTAGTCTTACTTCCTTGAAATTGCTGCAACTTGATTTCCTGCATGGCAAAAGCATTATTTTCATGAATATTGGTTACTTTCTTAAGATTTACCCTTTCAAAATGCCATAAAAAATTATTTGTAGCCATCTCCTCAATTAAAGCATAAGCGTCGTGGAATGGTTTTGACATTAATGAACCACCAACAACGACATTGATAATAGATCTAAGAGATCTAGCTTATCCATTATAAAAAGTTTGAATTATTAACCAATCTACTATTGCATGGTGTGGACACTTTCTTAAGAGTTCTTCAAATCGTTCTCATGCTTCATAAATAGATTCCCCTTCAAACTGATAAAAGGATGCAATATCATTTCTAAGCTTCGCAGTTTTTCAAGGTGAAAAATATTTATCAAGGAATTTTTGAGCTAAATCACTCCAAGTTCTTATAGATCCAAGTGATAACGAATGTAACCATATCTGAGCCTTATCCCTGAGTGAGAAATAAAATAATCTAAGTCTTATAGTAGCATCTCATACACCATCATATTAAATATAACACACAATTCTATAAAATCGCCAAGATGTAAATTTGGATCTTCAGTTGGTGCTCCCTCAAACTGATTATTTGATACCATTTGGATAATAGCCGGTTTAAGCTCAAATGAATTAGCCACTACAACAGGTTTTTGAATACTATAATTAAGTTCATCCACTGTAGGGTTTGCATAATCTCTTATAGGTCTAAACTCTTCAACATTTTAATTATTTTTATTTGTCGTTTATTAAAATTTTTCAGTAATTTTTAATTTTTAGATTTTTCTAAAAGTTCTTTCTAATTCAGAATCGTAAGACACAAGTCCTGTGGAACCTAAACCACGCATACATTACTATACAACACATAAAATAAAATATAAAGAAAAATAAAAACACATAAACAAGAACTTTATATATAAACGACACAACAATATTCCTAAAATAAATCTTAAAGTTTAAATAAGAATTACTAAAAATTTTGCTTTCTAAGAACTTCTTTTGAAAATATTTTTGCAAATTACTATTTTATTTCTCCCTGGCAACGACACCCAAAACTTAATCTCGACATTCTATATATAAAGATGTAAAATGCGATGTATGTGATTATATGATTAATTTTCTTAATACTTATTCTTAATTTGCAACAAAGCCAAAAACTTGATGCAAAACAAAAGCTGGGTAAATCTTTCGCTATGAGGCAAACTAGAATGCAGTTATAATATTTTAATATGAGATATTACGCAAGTATACTTATCGTTTTCAAGTAATATAGAATATTCTGATTAAGTCTCAAATATCGAACCCTCATGGAGAACCATATTTAGATAACAAAAGTTACTTAGCAATATATTCTTACTTAAACTTATGATGCTAAAATATGAATAAAAGTTCAATTCTTTTTGTAATTCTTTATAATTGAAAATAAAGTAAGCAACTAATTAACTTAACTAAAATA
Organism: Phalaenopsis hybrid cultivar; assembly: GCA_002079205.1. Taxonomy (NCBI): domain Eukaryota; kingdom Viridiplantae; phylum Streptophyta; class Magnoliopsida; order Asparagales; family Orchidaceae; genus Phalaenopsis; species Phalaenopsis hybrid cultivar. The sequence continues at coordinate 48,162 of JXCR01137314.1, read as the reverse complement.
ATTGCAAGATGAAGGTAATATAAATAAAATATATTTTTCCTTATTATGAATTAGTGACACATATAGAAATTCTGTTGTGGAAGTATGCTAAATGTGTTATGCTAAATATGATCAATAATATTCTTTACCCTTTCTAGAGATGCTATAAGTAAAATTGGCTAATCTATAATATGAACAGTCTTGAAGACCGGCTATGCAGAGAAGATACTAGCTCTCACTCTAGAGTTCCCTCTTCTCTCTCCACCTGGGAGCTAACATCTTGTATCAAAAGCTAAAATTATAAATGAAATTAGGGGCTTTAGCTTGTCACTCTAAAGTCCTCTAATTTTACATCCTACAAAAGTTTATTTCCTTATTTATTTGCACTCACCCCCATGAGCTACATTTTCATTCACGAAATCGATATATGATTCTACGCNCTAACCAACGAGACTTCAATTTCTCAAGGAATAACTTCAACCTTGTATTGTAAAGCAAAACTTCTTGTCCTGCTTCAAAGTTCNTTCTTTACTCAACTTGGAGTTCCACATATTGCTCTCAACCTCTAAATACTTAGTAGGTGGGGC
>JXCR01137314.1:24846-41674 GCA_002079205.1 Phalaenopsis hybrid cultivar | reverse complement strand
ATGTGTTTTTAGGAGACTCATCTACATTACCTATTATTATATATTCATAATTAAATGATCTGCAAGAGCAAAGACTGTTAGATACATTGAAAAGATATAAGAAAGCTTTTGGTTAGACCTTAGTTAATATTAAGGGAATCAGTCCTTCAATCTGCACGCACCGAATATGCTAGATGAACAATATAAACCAAGAGTTGATCCATAAAGGAGATTAAATCTGATGATGAAAGAAGTAGTTAAGAAGGAAATTTTGAAATGGTTATACACTGGAATTATATATCCTATTTCAGACAGTGCGTGGGTAAGACCTATTCATTGTGCTTCTAAGAAAGGAGGAGTGACTGTTGAAATAAAAGAATATAACGAATTAATACCTATCAGACAAGTTACTGGGTGGCGTATTTGTATTGATTATAGAAAATTAAACACTGCCACTAGGAAAAGACAAGTTACTGGGTGGCGTATTTGCATTGATTATAGAAAATTAAACACTGCCACCAGGAAAGATCACTTCCCTTTACCCTTTCTAGATCAAATAATAGATAGACTTGCTGGGCACAAATATTTATGTTTTTTAGATGGATATACCAGTTACCATCAAATTCCTATTGCTCCCAAGGATCAAGAAAAGATAACATTTACTAGTCCTTTTGGAACTTTTGCTTTTTGAAGAATGTCTTTCAGATTATGTAATGCACCTGCAACATTCTAGAGATGTATGATGTCCATATTTAGTAAGTTAATTGATGATGGATTGGAAGTATTTATGGATGATTTCTCTGTATTTTGAACATCATTTGACGCATGCTTAAATTATCTTGAAAAAGTTTTAGAGTTATGCAAAAGAACTATTTTGGTTATGATTTGGGAGAAATGCCAATTTATGGTTGCGAGAGGAATTGTGTTAGGGCATAAAATTTTGGGAAAATGGTATAGAGACCCTGCAAAAATTCAAGTTATATCTAAACTAACACCTCCTACTAATGTAAGAGAGGTTATGAATTTATGGTTGCAGGAGGAATTGTGTTAGGGCATAAAATTTTGGAAGATGGTATGGAACCTATCAATTTATGGTTGCAGGAGGAATTGTGTTAGGACATAAAATTTCAAAAAATGGTATGAAAGTAGTCAATTTATGGTTGCAGGAGGAATTTTATTAAGGCATAAAATTTTGGAAGATGGTATGGAAGCAGACCTTCCAAAAATTCAAGTTATATCTAAATTAACACCTCCTACTAATGTAAGAGGGGTTAGAAGTTTTAATTTAATTTATGGTTGCAGGAGGAATTGTGTTAGGGCATAAAATTTTGGAAGATGGTATGGAAGCTGACCCTGCAAAAATTCAATTATATCTAAACTAACACCTCCTACTAATGTAAGAAAGGTTAGGAGTTTTCTTGGACATGTTGGATTTTACTTATATCTAAACTAACACCTCCTACTAATGTAAGAGAGGTTAGGAGTTTTCTTGTNATATATATATATATATATATATATATATATATATATACATTATCAAAATGTCAAAATCTTTGTCTTGGATTACTCCTTTGTGGATTGTCTTTTTGTTAATGATTTTTTGATATATCAGAACCTTGGGGAAAAAGATTAATTTTTGGGGATCCAACACAGCATGTCTGGTTATTTATGAAAAATGTACATAGTCAAATGGTTCTAGATTCATTTTGTAAACTAGGAGTTTGTAATGTTATGTCATTTTTGTATTGTCATTGTGGAATGTACATTTTAGATATTGTATAATGTTTGTTATAGATATCACATACTATCTATCATAAATAAACATCATAGAATGTCTATCATAGTCATAGAATGGAATGTCTGTCATAGATGTCATTGAGTATTTGTTACAAAATGGAATGTCTCTCATAGATGTCATGGAATGTCTTTCTATCATAGATATTATGGAATATTTGTTTTAAATAAAATGGATTGTCTATCTGTCATAGATATTATGGAATGTCTATCTGCCATATATATTATGGAATGCCTGTCTTAAATATCATGGAATATTTGTCATAGATATCATGGAATGTCTGTCTATCATAAATAACATGGAAAGTCTGTCTGTCATAGATATTATGGAACTTCTGTTATATATATTATGCAATGTGAATGTCATGTAATTTCAATCATAGATGTCATGAAGTTTTTGTCATAGATGTCATGGAATGTTAGTTGTGAATATCATAGAATGTCAGTCATAGATGTATGTCATGAATGTCATAGGATGTCTATCGTGTCTGTTGTAAATGTGATAGGATGTCTATCGTGAATGTCTATCATAGATTGAAATGAAATTTCTATTGTGGACGTCATAGAATGTCTATCGTGTCTATTGTAAATGTCATAGAATGTCAGTCGTAGATGTCATAGAATATTTATTATAAATGTGATAGGATGTATGTCATAGATGTCGTGGAATGTATGTTTTAAATGTCATAGAATGTCTATAGTGAATGTCATGCAATGTCTGTTGTGAATGCTATGAAATTTTTGTTTTGAATTTCATGGTATGTCCACTGTGAATCTTATGAAATACATGTTGTGAATGAAATGTCTGTTGTGATTGTTATGAAATGTTTGTATAATATGTCTGTCAAAAGTATCATGGATAACTCTTATTGTCTAAGAATTGAAATTAAGAAAGATAATCTTTTCTGTCAAATGATAAAATACCTTAGAATGTCTTGTCATTTTAACTCTTAACATCGAAGAGTTAAAATTTGGGTAAGATAATTCTATCTATCAAAAGATAGAATATCTTAAATTATCTTGTCATTTTAACTCCTAATGTCGAAGAGTTAAAAGTTTGGGTAAGATAATCTTATCTATCAAAAGATAGAATCTCTTAGAGTGTCATGTCATTTTAACTTTTAATGTCGCAGAGTTAAAATTTGGGTAAGATAATTCTATCTATCAAAAGACAGAATATCTTAGAATGTCTTGTTATTTTAACTCTTAATGCCGCAGAGTTCAAATTTGAGTAAGATAATCCTATCTGTCGAAAGATAGAATATCTTAGAATGTCATGTTATTTTAACACTTAATGTCACAGAGTTAAAATTTGGGTAAGATAATCTTATCTATCAAAAGATAGAATATCTTAGAATGTCATGTTATTTTAACTCTTAATGTTGCAGAATTGAAATTTGGGTAAGATAATCTTATCTGTCAAAAGATTGAATATCTTAGAATGTCATGTTATTTTTACTCTTAATGTTGCGAAGTTAAAATTTGGGTAAGATAATCCTATCTATCAAAAGATAGAATATTTTTGTATGAAGAATGAATGATTTAACGAGAGATGAGGAAAGAAAAATTCCCCAACAGAGTTGCCACTCTCTTGTCGGCACCCAGTATGTATCATTCGTGGCCGCCACCAATTATCTCTTCGTCGGTGGCTATTGTTGGTAAGGATTTTGGTATTTTCATTTATCTTAGCAAGGAGTTGCCACTCTGTTTATCTATTTTATTGCCCTATTCTCCAATTTACCTTAATCTTTTGGATCAAGTGAAAGATTCTCAGGTATTAAGGAATTAAGAGAAAGGGAAACAACAAATAATGATAGAAAATAAGGGAAATGCTGGGCGGTAAACTTATGTAAAAGACTCTAGAATGTCAAATTCTCATATAAAGAAAATCACATAAAAGTTCTGATAACTAGAGATTTAAGTTGATCACCTATTGTGAATTCATTGTTTACTTATAGGAGCAAGCTCCTATAGTTAATTACATCTTAAGTAATTCAAGATTTACCTAAGAAAACTCTTGATTAATGTTAGCAATTCTTCTAAGATATCAAGATCAAAGAAAGAAACATCAAGTGTTTATTCTTAGGGTAATAGATTTCTAAGAATCCAATTCTACCCTAAAGGTTTTGTTTTGTTCATTTTGTGTTATGTTGCATCGTGTTGTTTTGTTTTTTTTTTATATTATGTTGTTTTGTATTTGTCAAGTCATTTTGTTTATGTCATTTTATTTTGTTTTGTTTTGTCATTTTATCATTTTTGCTTTAATTTTGTTGTCTTGAAATTTCGCTTGCAAATGTCGTCCTGCAAAACATAGCATGCAAAGGAAATCTAAAGCAAAATTTTATTTTCATATCTCCAATAAACCTACAAAATAGAACATGATTAGCATAAAATCATGTCTTTAAATTTATCAGTTTTAGTTGTTCATTTAATTGGTTGAATAATTTTAAATGACCCGGTCAAGATGTTTATGGCTCCATCATCTCGGGGCCATAAAATATTCATATTTACTTAGTCTGAAAGGTGTTTTAGCCAGGACCAGAAGATTCTTGTCAGCAACCATAGATTGTGTCGTCCTAGAGATCTTCTTAAATTTGAACATAAATGTTTAAGTTGCATTTGGTTATCTTAATTAATTTTTTTTAATGTCTTTTAAGATGAATTTTATGTCATTTATGTCAGTGAGTTGGATTTTTATGATGTCATTTGTTTTAGGTCTGATACATGGAATGTAAATTTTATTAGTAATAGCTTTAGTGACAGAAGTGTGACTTTGGGTGATCAAAATATTAAAAGGTGTGAACGATTTATTAGCTCTAGAGAAGTGTGACTTTGGGTGATCAAATTATTAAAAGGTGTGAATGGTAGTAATAGCTCTAGTGACAGAAGTGTGACTTTGGGTGATCAAATTATTAAAAGGTGTGGACGATTTAGATATCTTAGCGGTTCAGAAGCGTGACTTTGGGTGATCAAATTATTAAAAGGTGTGAACGATTTAGATATCTTGGGTCCGTTGGTGACTTTGGGTGATCAAATTATTAAAAGGTGTGAACGATTTAGATATCTTGGGTCCGTTATCCAAAGCGATGGTGATATAGATGGGGATGTTAATAGTAGAATTCAAGTTGGTTGGTTGAAGTTGAGGAATTGGTGATTATAGATGGGGATGCTATTAGTAGAATTCAAGTTGGTTGGTTGAAGTGGAGGAATGCTTCGGGCCATAGATGGGGATGTTAATAATAGAATTCAAGTTGGTTGGTTGAAGTGGAGGAATGCTTCGGGTAAAAGTTGTGAATGATTTAGATATCTTGGGTATGTTGTTCAAAGCGATGGTGATATAGATGGGAGATGTTAATAGTAAAATTCAAGTTGGTTGGTTGAAGTGGAGGAATGCTTCGGGCCTTTTGTGTGATACAGTAGAAATTCAAGTTGGTTGGTTGAAGTGGAGGAATGCTTCGGGCCTTTTGTGTGATAGATAAGTACCGCTAAAACTAAAAGGAAAATTTTATAAGACGGTGGTGAGACCTGCAATGCTCTATGGCGCTGAATGTTGGCCTTTAGAAGAGAAGCATAATAATAAGTTAAGTGTTGCTGAGATGAGAATGATTAGGTGGATGAGTGACTTTACACTTAGATAAAAAATGCGGAATGAATATATTCATGATAGGGTTGCTGTAGCTCCTGTGACAGACAAAATTAGAGAAAGTCGACTTAGATGGTTTGGTCATATTAAACGTTGACATTTAGATGATCCGATTAGGAGAGTAGATGTTTTAAATTTGACTAGTGTTAAGAAAGGCAGAGGTAGACCTAGGAAGACTTGGGCTTATTTTATTAAAAATTATCTTAATTTACTAGAACTAAATGAAAATATGACACTAAATAGGACGCAATGGAGAAAAAGGATTCATGTAGCCAACCCCAGGTAGTGGGATTAAGGCTTTGTTGTTATTGTTGTTGTTGTTGTTGTTGATAGCTAAGATTTAGGTTTAAGGTCAATGAAACTTAAAGATTGATGTCATTCAATTTAGATAGATCGTAGGTTATGAAGATGATTTAAGTTCAAAGTAGGTAGAACTAAGAGTTTTAAGTCCAATGTGAGTAGGACATAAGAAATTTGGGTTCCATGTAGGTAGAACCTAGAGTTTTAAGTCCATTGTGAGTAGGACTTAAGAAATTTAGGTTTAATGTAGGTAGAAACTAAAGGTTGAAAATGGCTTAAGTCCAATGTAGTTAGGACTTAAGATAATTTGGGTTTAATGTAGGTATAACCTAAGGTTTGAAAAGTCCAATGTAGGTAGGACTTAAAATGTTTTAGGTTTAATATAAGTAGAACCTAAGGATTAAAAATGGTTTTAAGTCCAATGTAGTTAGGACGTAAGGTGATTTAGGTTCAATATAGAGAGAACCTAAGGTTTGAAATAGTATAAGTCCAATGTGATTAAGACTTAGAGTTGGTTCGATTTATGTTCAATGTAGGTTGAACTTAAAGTCTAAAATTTAGGTTAACTTGAGTTGAATTTAAGAGTTTAAGTTAATTTCAAGTTGGGTTGAACTTAAGAGTTTGAATTGACTTAAGTCTAATGTAGTTAAGACTTAAAGGTTTGAGTTAGGTTCAAGTTGGGTTGAAACTAAGATTTATGTTAACTTGAGTTGATCCTAAGGATTTGAGTTGAATTAGGTTCAAGTTAGGTTGTACCTGGGAATTTGAGTTGACTTAAATTTAGATTGGATTGAACCTAAAGTTGATTTTGACTTAAGTTCAATTTGATTTGAACCTAAGTTAAAGGTTTGATTTAGGTTTATTTGAACCTAAGGTTTGGTTAACTTGGGTTCAAGTTGAGTTGCACCTAAGTTTGAAGTTGAGTTAGGTTCAATTTGGGTTGAACCTAAAGTTGATGTGAACATAAGTTCAATTTAAGTTAAACCTAAGTTAAAGGCATGATTTAGGTTTAGTATATGTTGAACCTTAGGTTTAGTTAACTTGGGTTCAAGTTAGCTTGAACCTAAGTTTAAAGTTGAGTTAGGTTCACTTTAGGTTGAACCTAAAGTTGATGTTGGCTTAGGTTCAGTTTGAGTTGAACCTAAGTTAAAGTATATTTCGAACCTATGGTTTGGTTAAGGTTTAAGGTTAATTAAACCTAATTTAGATAAGGTTTAATTGATTAATTAGACTTATTTAGGGTTAAGTCTAATTAGGGTTTGGGATTAATTAAACCTAATTTAGGTAAGTTTTAATTGATTAGTTAGACTTAATGAGGGTTAAGTCTAAATACAGTTTAAGGTTAATTAAACCTAATTTAAGTAAGGATTAAAAGATTAATTGGACTTAATTACTGTTAAGTCTAATTGATTTTAGGTTAATTAAACCTAATGTATGTAAGGTTTAATTGATTAATTAGACTTAATTAGGGTGAAGACTAACTACGGTTTAAGGGTAATTAAACCTAATGTAGGTAAGGTTTAATTGATTAATTAGAATTAATTAGGGTTAAGTCTAATTAGGGTTTAAGGGAAATTTAACCAAATATAGGTAAGGTTTAATTAATTAATTAGACTTAATTAGGGTTAAGTCTAATTATGGTTTAAGGGTAATTAAACCTAATGTTAGTAAGGCTTAATTGATTAATTAGACTTAATTAGGGTTAAGTCTAATTATGATTTAAGGGTAATTAAACCTAATGTAAGTAAGGTTTAATTGATTAATTAAACTTAATTAGGGCTAAGCTAATTATGGTTTAAGGGTAATTAAACCTAATGTAAGGTTTAATTGATTAATTAGACTTAATTAGGGTTAAGTCTAAATATGGTTTAAGGTTAACTAAACCTAATGTAAGTAAGGTTTAATTGATTAATTAGACTTATGGTTTATGATTAATTAAACCTAATTTAGATAAGGTTTAATTGATTTATTAGACTTAATTACGGTCAAGTCTATATAAGGTTTAAGGTTAACTAAACCTAAATTAAGTAAGGTTTAATTGATTAGTTAGGTCTAATTAGAGGGACCTAATTAAGTTTTGTGTAGTTAAACCTAAAGTAGTTAAGGTTTAACTAGGGTTTAAGTTTGTCTAAATATGATTTAGACCCAATTAGGATTTATTTAGTTAAAGCTAATGCAGTTAAGGTTTTACTAGGGTTTAATTAAGTTTAAATGTGGTTTAGACCTAATTAGGCTTTGTTGAATTAAACCAAATGTAGTTGAGGTTTAACTAGGGTTTAATTAGGCTAATTAGGTATAATTATGGGTTAGACCTAATTGTGGTTTATGGTGTTAAGCCTAATGTAGTTATGGCCTAACAAGGTTTAATTAGGTCTAATTGTGGTTTTGACCTAATTAAGATTTGTTGACTTAAACCAAATATAGTTAAGATTTAACTAGGATTTAATTAGGTCTAAATGTGGTTTATACCTAATTTGGGTTTGTTAAGTTAAACCTAATGTAGCTAAAGTTTCATTAGGGTTTAATTAAGACTAAATGTGGTTTAAACCTAATTAGAGTTTTAGGTTCACCTAGATGAAATCTAAGTATCTTGTTTGGTTTGACTTGAGTTCAGATCAAGTGTAGGTCAAAATGTCTTATCATATTAAGCTATGGAGTTAGACTCAATGGTCATGAGGATATGATCAGACCCTATGTCATTTAGGTCTAAAGATTAGGGTACAGTTGACAATGACTTTTTATATGCTTAAAATACAAGATAAATATGGACGTAATGAATTCAGCAACTGCACCAAAAACTTAATAGCAGTTATAGAGTCGATAAAGATGTATGTATAAAAATATTCAATAATTGTAAAGTCACACTTATCAACGCAAGTATACGTATCACTCAAGTAATATAGGGCTCTAATAGAGTCGCCAAAAACTTGATAACAGTTATAGATTTGATAAAGATGTGTATAAAATATTCAATAATTGTGCAAAATCATATATATATATATATGATTATAAAGATGTATAGATATAATATTCAATAATGTTAAAGTCAAATTACAACGCAAGTATACGTATCGCTCAAGTAATATAGGGCTCTAATGGAGTCCTAGATATTGATCGCACAGAGAGTGGTTAGAACTGCAGACTAAGATTTTAGAAAAGTAATACTTTAATCACAACAATGAAGTTCAATTTGCTTATTTGCACTAATAGGCAATTGAAATAAATAGATAATTTTAATAACTAAAAATAACTAATGATATAAAGTAATAGACAATTGAAATAAATAGGTAATTTTAATAACTATTAAATAACTAATGATACTAATGAAGGTTTAACTTTAATCACAACAACGACGTTCAATTTGCTTATCTATCACTAATAGATACAACGACGTTCAATTTGTTTATCTGTCACTAATAGGCAATTGAAATAAATGGATAATTTTACTAACTAATAAATAACTAATGATACTAAGGAGGGTTTAATTGTGATATTCAATATATAAGAAAACATCATGCTCCTTGTCAAGAAATTATGGTGAATGAATAAAGTGAATTAGTTCAATTTAGATTGTACTAAATAGGAGCATACCTATTCCTTACCCTTTGGTCCAGGCATAAAGAACATTGACTAATCCTACGCTTGTTTACTGAATCTACGACTAGGCTGGGAGGATACCGGCTCTCACTTCAGAGCGGCCACGTTCCCCTCACCTAAGGGCTAACATCTACACTTCAACACCCAAACGAAAGGACCAAATTCGAGATTTTAGTCTGTCATTCTAAAATCTCCAATTCTAGGTCCGATTTTATCATTTCCCCTATTTGCACCCAAATTCCAAGGGCTTTGACCTCCCTGAATCTTGGATGTAATCTTCACTTTACTTGTAAAACTANAGTATACGTATCGCTCAAGTAATATAGGACTCTAATGGAGTCCTAGATATCGATCCCACAAGGAGTGGTTTAAAATTACGGACCAAGACTTTAGAAATGCAAGACTTTAATCAAAACAACGCGTTCAATTTGTTTATCTGTCACTAATAAGCAATTGAAATAAATAGATAATTTTAATAACTAATAAGTAACTAATGAAAGAAAATATGGTTTAATTGTGATATTCAATATATAAGAAAGCATATTTCTCCTTGTCAAGAAATTATAATGAATGGATAAAATGAATTAGTTCAATTTATATTGTGTCAAATAGGAGCATACATATTCTATACCCTTTAGTCCAAGCATAAAGAACATTGACTAATCCTATGCTTGGTTACTGATTCTGTCTTTACCCTTTGGTCCAGGCATAAAGAACATTGAGTAATCATATGCTTGTTTACTAAATCCGAATTCTTTACCCTTTGGTCCAGACATAAAGAACATTGACTAATCTTATGCTTGTTTGCTAAATTCGTATTTACCCTTTGGTCCAAGCATAAAGAACATTGACTAATCCTATGCTTGTTTATTGAATCTGCGATACCCTTTGGTCCAGACATAAAGAACATTGACTAATCCTATTCTTGTTTATTGAATCTGTGGTCCCTTTGGTCCTGGCATAAAGAACATTGACTAATCCTACGCTTGTTTACTGAATCTGCGGCTAATCTTTGGTCCAGGCATAAAGAACATTGACTAATCCTATGCTTGGTTACTGATTTTGCGGCTAGTGGTCCAGGCATAAAGAACATTGACTAATTCTATGCTTAGTTACTGATTCTGCGGCTAGGCTGAGGCATAAAGAACATTGACTAATCCTATGCTTGTTTACTGATTCTGCGGCTAGGCTGGGAGGATACTTAAAGAACATTGACTAATCCTATGCTTGGTTACTGATTCTATGGCTAGGCTGGAAGGATACCTTAAAAAACATTGACTAATCCTATGTTTGGCTGATTCTGCGGCTAGGCTGGGAGGATACCGAATAAAGAACATTGACTAATCCTATGCTTGGTTACTGAATCTACAGCTAGGCTGGGAGGATACCGGATCACTTCGGAGCTCCCACGTTCCCCTCACCTGAGGGCTAACATCTACACTCTGATTCTGCGGCTAGGCTGGGAGGATACCGAATAAAGAACATTGACTAATCCTATGCTTGGTTACTGAATCTACAGCTAGGCTGGGAGGATACCGGACACTTTGGAGCTCCCACGTTCCCCTCACCTGAGGGCTAACATCTACACATCAACACCCAAACATAAAGAACATTGACTAATCCTACGCTTGTTTACTGAATCTGCGGCTAGGCTGGGAGAATACCGGCTCTTACTTTCGAGCTCCCACGTTCCCCTCGCCTGAGGGCTAACATCTACACTTCAACACCCAAACGATAGGATTGAATTGAGCTCCCACGTTCCCCTCGCCTGAGGGCTAACATCTACACTTCAGCACCCAAACGATATGACTTACCCTTTGGTCCAGACATAAAGAACATTGACTAATCCTATGCTTGGTTACTGATTCTGTAACTAGGCTGGGAGGATACCGACTCTCACTTTGGAGCTTTCACGTTCCCCTCACTGAATCTGTGGCTAGGCTGGGAGGATACCGGCTCTCACTTCGGAGCTCCCACGTTCCCCTCGCTTGAGGGCTAACATCTACACTTCAGCACCTACCTATTCTTTACCCTTTGGTACAGACATAAAGAACATTGACTAATCCTATGCTTGGTTACCGATGAGCATACCTATTCTTTACTCTTTGGTCAAGGCATAAAGAACATTGACTAATCCTATGCTTGTTTACTGAATTTGCGGCTAGGCTGGGAGGATACCAGCTCTCACTTTGGAGCTCCCACGTTCCCCTCACCTGAGTTCTTTACCCTTTGGTCCAGGCATAAAGAACATTGAGTAATCATATGCTTGTTTACTAAATCCGAATTCTTTACCCTTTGGTCCAGACATAAAGAACATTGACTAATCTTATGCTTGTTTGCTAAATTCGTATTTACCCTTTGGTCCAAGCATAAAGAACATTGACTAATCCTATGCTTGTTTATTGAATCTGCGATACCCTTTGGTCCAGACATAAAGAACATTGACTAATCCTATTCTTGTTTATTGAATCTGTGGTCCCTTTGGTCCTGGCATAAAGAACATTGACTAATCCTACGCTTGTTTACTGAATCTGCGGCTAATCTTTGGTCCAGGCATAAAGAACATTGACTAATCCTATGCTTGGTTACTGATTTTGCGGCTAGTGGTCCAGGCATAAAGAACATTGACTAATTCTATGCTTAGTTACTGATTCTGCGGCTAGGCTGAGGCATAAAGAACATTGACTAATCCTATGCTTGTTTACTGATTCTGCGGCTAGGCTGGGAGGATACTTAAAGAACATTGACTAATCCTATGCTTGGTTACTGATTCTATGGCTAGGCTGGAAGGATACCTTAAAAAACATTGACTAATCCTATGTTTGGCTGATTCTGCGGCTAGGCTGGGAGGATACCGAATAAAGAACATTGACTAATCCTATGCTTGGTTACTGAATCTACAGCTAGGCTGGGAGGATACCGGACACTTTGGAGCTCCCACGTTCCCCTCACCTGAGGGCTAACATCTACACATCAACACCCAAACATAAAGAACATTGACTAATCCTACGCTTGTTTACTGAATCTGCGGCTAGGCTGGGAGAATACCGGCTCTTACTTTCGAGCTCCCACGTTCCCCTCACCTGAGGGCTAACATCTACACATCAGCACCCAAACGATAAGATCGAATTGAGGATTTTAGTCAGTCACTCTAAAATCTCCAATTCTTCGTCCGATAATAATATTTCTTTACTTATTTGCACCCAACTTCCAAGGGCTTTGACCTCCTTGAATCTTGGATGTAACCTTCATTTTAGTTGTAAAACTCAACATGTTTTAACAAATCAATTGGCCAGATTGAAAGTAAATTAAGATATAAGTGAAAAGATCATCACAATTTCTTAAACATTTTCTTGGCTTCACCAATTCAAATCACCATNGCTTCACCAACTCAAATCACCATTTCACAAATCTCGAGACAAGGAGAAAGACAGAGAAAACTACTCAGATCTTTTGGGGAAAACATAACAAAACTCAGAATTCATATATAAAATCAAAGTCATACAAACTACAACAAGTAAATAACTTATCTCTAATTTCTCTTCAAGTACACTTCTCGAAGTTCCTCTGAATCTCTTTCTTCTTTATAGCACACAGAATTCCTCTTCGAAGTAGCAAGGAGTAAGTAATCTCTCACTTTCCCTCCACTCTTACAATCTCCTGAAGAATTCCTCACAATTGTTGCACTCTATTGGAAATAATATACACTAATGGAGTCTCTCTAACCTCCAAGGTGTCTAGGTTCTCTCAATTTTTGGCCAAAATGTTTTTTTAAAGTTGTGGATGAGCTTTCCCAAGAGTTGCCTAAGGATCCCTTCAAAATTTGGCCTTATCCAAAGGTTGAGTAGGCATAACTGTTGATCTCGCCATCGGCGGGCTTCTGAAGAATTTTGTCCTGTAATCTCGGGAAAAACTCGTCGTCGACGGGGTCGAGACCGCCGCGGCGGCCTAGTTCAATNACTCAAAACTCATGGGGAAAACACAACAAAACTCAGAATTCATATATAAAAGCAAAATCATACAAACTACAACAAGTAAATAATACTTATCTTTAATTCCCCCCAGGAAAACTCCTCAAAGTTCCTCTTAATCTCTCCTTTCTTTACAGCACACATAATTCCTCTTCAAAGCGGCAAGGAGGAATAAATCTCTCACTTTACCTCCACTCTTACAATCTCTTTAGACACTACTGAGGCTCTTGGACGCTGTTCTAACCTTCCAACTCCTCGAACTCTTGAGCCTCCCCTCTTTAATTTTTGGCCAAAGTTNCAGATCTCATGGGGAAAACACAACAAAACTCGGAATTCATATATAAAATCAAAGTCATAAAAACTACAACAATAAATAAATCTATCTCTAATTTCTCGCTAATAAAAGCGAAGTCATACAAACTACAACAAGTAAATAACACTTATGTCTCCCCAAGAACAATTCATATATAAAATCAAAGTCATACAAACTACAACAAGTAAATAACTTATCTCTAATTTCACCTATATAAAATCAAAGTCATAGAAACTACAATAATAAATAAACTTATCTCTAATTTCTCCCAGAAAACTCCTCGAAGTTCCTCTGAATCTCTTCCTTTCTTTACAGCACACAGAATTCCTCTTTGAAGCTTCATATATAAAATCAAAGTCATACAAACTACAACAAGTAAATAACTTATCTCTAATTTCTCTGCAAGAATACTTCTTGAAGTTCCTCTGAATCTCTTCCTTTCTTTACAGCACACAGAATTCCTTTTCGAAGTAGCAAAGAAGAAGAAATCTCTTACTTTCCCTCCACTCTTACAATCTATCGAAGAATTCCTCACAATTGTTACACTCTGATGGAAATTCTATACACTAATGGTATCCTCCAAGGCCTTTAGCACACTNTAAAAAAACTTCTTTAAAGTGCAATATCATCAAAAACAATATAAAATAGGTATGAAAATCTTAATATATTTTCCTTTGGTCAGTATGCTCCTATTTGGCACAATCCAATTTGAACTAATTCACNTCAAATCACCATTTCACAAATCTTGAGACAAGGAGAAAGAAAGAGAAAACTACTCAGAACTCATGGGGAAAATACAACAAAACTCAGAATTCATATATAAAATCAAAATCATACAAACTACAACACGTAAATAACTTATCTTTAATTTCTCCCCAAGAACACTCCTTGAAGTTCCTATGAATCTCTTCCTTTCTTTACAGCACACAGAATTCCTTTTCAAAGTAGCAAGGAGGAAGAAATCTCTCACTTTCCCTCCACTCTTACAATCTCTCGAAGAAATCCTCACAATTGTTACACACTAACAAAAATTTTAGNCAGAATTCATGGGGAAGACACAACAAAACTCGGAATTCATATATAAAAGCAAAGTCATACAACTACAACAAGAAAATAACACTTATCTTTAATTTCTGCCCAAGCAAACTCCTCGAAGTTCCTCTGAATCTCTTCTTTTCTTTACAACACACAGAATTCCTCTTCGAAGTGGCAAGGAGGAAGAAATTTCTCACTTTCCCTCCATTCTTACAATCTCTCGAAGAATTCCTCACAATTAGTCTCTCTACACTTTCCCAAAACTTAACACCCCTCATCCAGAGCCTCTTCTCCTAGCTAGAGCCTCTAATTTTTGGCCAAAATTTTCTTTTTAAATATGTGGATGAGTTTTCCCAAGAGTTGCCTAAGCATCCCTAAAAAAATTGTCCTCACCCAATGCATTGTTGGACATACCCGCCGATCTCGCTGCCGGCGGCCTCGAGGGCACCGTCGGCGGGCTTTCTAAATCATTAAATCTGGAGTCTCGAGAATTTCTCGCAGTCGGCGCCCTTGGGCTCGCCGTCGGCGCNAATCGCAGCCAGAAAAAGGCAAGCACACAGGCCGATCACAGCGGCGGTGCGGCCGTAAAAGACGATAACGGCAAGCGTAACTCCAATGACGGTTAGTCCTGCATTTGGGTCAAGTTTCTTGGTCTTACTCGTTCGGGCCTGGGTGTTGAAAGGGCTAGATTCCGGCTCGGTTGGAAAGCTCGACGGTTCAAGCATCGTTTGTGTAACGTACTTTGGCGGCAGCTGTGCAAATTGCGGCCGATGGGGTTCCGTGTTGAATTGGCCGATGACAGCGGTGAGTTTTGTCAGCTCGAATGGCGCCGGCTGGATGTTTTGGTCGCGAGAGTCTCTGTCCTGAATAGTACGAAAGTGTCAAATGGAAGGTTCGTGAAGGTAAATGGATTTTCATCTATATTACATTTTGTCTAACATAATTTTTTGAAAGAAATCACATGGGTGGTTAATTTGTAATTTTAAATATTTTAGGTTGTTTATTCCTTTCATTTTTTTTAAAATTTGAGGGTCATACCTAACAATTCATCAATGAAAAAAATAATTACATAAATAACTAAAAATGAAGAAGCAACATTTTAAGTAGACTATAAATTATTAGATGGGATTATCAATAAAAAATAAAAATTAGATTTCAAGGTGGGAAGAATAATAAAATGAGATAAGGAAAATCCTTATAACATGGGAAAGCCGAATCCATTAAAAGTTATCCTAAACTGCAGTAAAGGAGACCAAAATGAAAAAAAAAATGTACCAGGATCACAACAGGAGGAATGAGTGCATAATTACCAAGGCCAATCCTCAGGAAATAGCTAAGAGAATAATGTGTAGTATCAATTAGAAAATTGAAGCCCAAAGATGAGTGGAGGCAAACCAGATTCAAAATGTCAATTTATCTAAGAAAGTACGTTGCAGCCAAAAGTAAACAGCAAGTGTAGTATTTGCAAAACAAATAAGGCAACAACATCATAGATACAAAGAGGATGCCAGAGCCAAGAACTATATGATACACTAGATAAATGACTGGCTTTTTTTGAAGGGAATGATTTCAAAATTGCTCCAAAGAAAAGCCAAAAAAGTGCTGTTGTATCAATTCAAGTGTAGTATTTGATGAGCTAACAAGATATCATAACAAAATATCTACTTTCATCATAGTAACTAAAATATGAGGAATACAATAGTCATCCAAAAACAGACATGTAGAAAGCTGATTAAAATGAACAACAGTAGAGGAACCTTCACAATGTTGGGACCAAAAAAATGGTACAAAAAGAAACCCAAAGAAATCATCAATAAGAGCATTAAAAGTGCAGTATAAACAACCTTGAGCATCAACATTAAAGTAGACAACCAATTAGAGGAGTACAGAGCATAAAGTCTACTAATTGTAGTGGAAATAATTCCACAACAATTCCATTTCTACCATTTATTCTAGTAAGAAAGTGAATTTTGCTTTTGATTAGATCTATGGCAGAAGCCACCATAGAGAAACTTTTACTATTTCTTTCCAACCATATATAGTGCAAAGTAATAAGGACCACAAGTAGAAAGAAACTCTGTGTAATCATACAACCAAGGCTATCTTTATAAACCAAAGCTTGAGTATGATTACAACATATATGGAAAAAATCAGCATGAGATATACAGTGTTTATGCATAGTGAAACAGTAAGGGC
>JXCR01137314.1:0-23983 GCA_002079205.1 Phalaenopsis hybrid cultivar | reverse complement strand
CAGTTTTGGATGGAGGGAAATATTTGGATAGAAATTTCTGTGACAGTTCTCCCCATGTTCTAATAGATCCAGGTGCTAACGAGTTTAACCACAACTTAGTTTTATCCCTCAGTGAAAAAGGAAAAAGTCTAACTCTAATAGCATCGTTTGAGACTCTATCATATTTAAAAGTAACACATAGTTCTAAAAAACTAGTGAGGTGTAAGTTAGGATCTTCATTTGGCNTAATTAACTATAGGGGCTTGCCCTTATAGGAAGCATGTCCGAACCCAGCTTAATATAAACCCTATTTAAATCATTATATTAAATAGGGGAACTTGTCGGCAAATACAAATGTTTCGCAAACCAAACGGACGTCATACTTTCCTTAGTTTGTTTTGATCGAGCCTTCAAGTCTTGTGTTTATCCTTTGGGATAGATACAAGATTTGAGGTACAGTGCTCTTTCATTTTTAACTATGCAAAATATGGGGTCAGTTTGATTTCATACTTCAACATCCTTCTGAAGCAGGCAACGAGATTTTGATTCCAGCGACTGACAGCTTCTTACGGGCTTCCCACAAACCAAATCCAAAATAATCGTCGACAAGCGCTCTGTTTAATATCGTCAGCTTAACATAGCCAGTGCTTATTCTGGTTAACCCAACATTAGAAAATCATTTAATTTATGTTGGTCACCTAAAAGGTAGGATTTCAACATGTGACCATTCACTTTGAATTTTTTATCAATTTCATGATTTTTTATTTCCACAACTCCAAAGGGATAAAATTTCATCACAACAAATGGGCCCATCCACCTGAACTTAAGTTTACCTGAAAATAATCTCAACCTTGCATTATAAAGCTAAACTTGTTGCCCTGGCTGAATATTTTTAGTAAGAATCCTCTGATCTTGCCACATATTTAGCATTTCTTTGTAAATTTTGGCACATAAAATTCATTCCTTATCTCTTCAAGCCCATTCAATTGAAATAACCTCTTCTCACCAACATCTTTCAAATTGTAATTAAATTTTTTAATCGCCCAATATGCTTTATGCTCAAGTTCAACTGGTAAGTGACATGCTTTCCTAAATAATAGCATGTATGCGGACATTCCTATAAAAGTTCTGTATGCAGTCCCATAAGCCCACAAAGCATAGTCAAGTTTAGTTGACCAATCCATTTTAGTTGGATTTACAAATTTTTCCAATTTTCTTTTATTTTTACAATTGGATAATTCAGCCAAACCACTTGTCTGAAGATGATAAACAGTGGCAATTCTATGGTTTATATGATATTTATTTAATATATTTTTCATTGTATTATTTTTAAAATGACTTATTTCAACAGTTATGATTAATCTCGACATCATAAATCTATAAAATATATTTGTTCTTAAAAACTCTGCAATGCATTGAGCATCAAATCGAGGTAAAGCAACAACTTCTATCTATTTGGATACATAGTCTACTACTAACAATATGTATAAATTTTTGAAATATGGTATAAATTGTCTCATGAAATATAATCCCCAAACATCAAATATCTCAACTTCAAACAAATAATTGAGGGGCATCTCATTCTTCATAGAAATATTGTCTACTTGTTGACATTGATCACAAGTTTTGACATAAGCATTAACATCTCTAAAACTTGTAGGCCAATAAAATCTAGATTGTAAAATTTTGTATGTTATTTTATCAACACTAAACTATCCCCAAAAATCAGAATTATAACATTTTTGGATAATTTCCTAAGTTTCTTCAAAAGGCACCAATCTTCAAATAATAAAGATCCATTCATTATTTACATAAAAAATGGGTCATCCGAAAAATAAGTCTTAGCTTCAGATACAAATTTTCATTCTATTAGTATGTCATTCCATATGATATAATATCATTAACAATGAAGCTCACAATTTTGGCATACCATGGAACACGTCACTCATTAATATTGAAAAATTCTTCATCTGGAAAATGTTCATTAGGTTCTTTCTCAAAATAGAGTGGTTTTCTAATTCAAGTCTGGACAAATGAACAGTAATTTGATTCTCAGTCCTTTCTTATCTACTCTTTTAAAGTCAAATTCTTGTAAAAAAAGAACCCATCTTATCAGTCTAGATTTTGCATCCTTCTTTTTCATTAAATACTTAATAGTAGAATGATCTGTATGCACTATACAGTTAGTTCCAATTAAGTATGATCTAAATTTATCAAAAGTATATACTACTGCTAATAACTCTTTCTCTTTTGTGGTATAATTAATTTGAGCTTCATTAATAGCTCTACTAGAATAGTAAATAACTTTGAAAATCTTATCATGCTTTTGTCCAATAAAACCTCTAATAGCACAACCTCTAGCATCGCAGATTAATTCAAAAGGTTTTTCCCAATCTGGTGAAAATAATAATTAGTGTATTGTCTAATTTTTCTTTTAATAGTTCAAAAGCTTATAGCCACTCTTTATCAAAATTAGAAATTACATATTTTTCAAGTAAATGGCATAGAAGCTTAGCAATTTTTGAAAAGTCTGTAATATATTTCATGTAGAATACAACATGTCCTAAAAAACTCCTAATTTCCTTCACACTTGTTGGGTGAGGTAAATTAACAATCACTTGAATTTTTGCAGGGTCTACTTCCATTCCATTTTCTAAAATTTGATGTCCCAAAACTATTCCTACTACCACCATAAATTGGCATTTTTTTCTAATTAAGGTCTAAATTTGTTTCTTCACAGCACTCAGAACTTTTGATAAATTTTCTAAACATAAGTCAAATGAAGTTCCAAACACCGTAAAATCATCCAAAAGAACTTTAATCCCTCTTTGAATTAAATCACAAAAAAATAGTCATCATGCATTTTTAAAATGTAGCAGGTGCATTACATAAACCAAAAGACATTTTTTTAAAAGAAAATGTACCATTAGGACTGGTAAAAATTGTTTACTCTTGATCCTCAGGAGCTATTTGTGTTTTGTGATAACCAATATATCCATCCAGAAAACAAATGTTTTTATGCCCAACTAGTCTATCCAGCATCTGATCTAGAAAGGGTAGTGCAAAATTATCTTTCCTGGTGGTGAGGTTTAATTTTTTATAATAATTGCATATTTTCCATCTTTGGACTTGTCTTTTTGGTATTAACTCATTATGTTAATTCAAAGTCACAGTTACTCTTTGGTATTAACTCTTTTTGTCTGTAATTTTTCTTCATAAGTTTCTTTGAAATGGCATTCACTTAATATCTTATAAGATCCATTTTATAGCATTCATCATCTTTACCTTTTGCAAGGTATTTCATTGATTTAGAAATATTAAATGTAGCTTTTTGATCATTGACGAGCATAGTTAATTCTTCTTTTTGCACATCAATCATTACTCTTCCTATGGTCAGGAAAGGTCTCCCCAAAATGATAGCTATCTCCTTATCTTCCTCCATATCCAGCACTATGAAATCAAATGGAAAGAAACATTGATCCACTTTCACTAGGACAACTTCTACAACTCCTTTAGAATATGTTATTGAATGATCTGCTAACTATAGAGTTACAGTAGTAGGTGTTATTTATCTTAATCATAATCTTTTAAATATTGATAATGACATAAGGTTGATGTTTTCTCCTAAATCACATAAAGCTTTTACATAAAATTTGTCTCCTATTGCTTATGAAATTATGAAGCTACCAGTATCTTTAAGCTTTTTAGGAAACTTTTTTTGAATTATAGCACTGCACTCCTCACTAAGTGCAATAGTCTCACTATCTTCGAACTTCCTTTTCTTGTTAAGAATATCCTTCACAAACTTCACATAGCTTGGCATTTATTCTAGAGCTGCAGGAAATGGAATATTAATTGTAAGCTTCTTAATAATTTCCATAATTTTTGAAAATTGTTTATCCAACCTTTGTTATTGATGCCTCTGAGGAAATGCAGGTGTTGGTTTTTCAAGCATCCTTTATTGGTTCTTCAATCTCTACTAAACCTTTCAAAGAATCCTTTATTGGTTCTTCAATCTCTCCTCTCTCTACTTCAGTCTCTTTTTGAACTCTACCTTTCAATTCTCTTCCACGTCTGAGTTGAACGGCTTTTACTTGCTTTTTATTCCTGTCTTTCAGATTTATTTCTATATTACTAGAAAGTGTTCCTTGAGATCTATTACTTAATTAATTTGTCATTTGTCCGGATTGATTCTCAGAATTTCTAATTCTAGCTGCTTCACTTTGTAACTTATTTCCCATTTTGTAACTCCACTTTTTCTATGGACAACTTCTTCTCCTTATACTATACATTACTATAAAACTTAGAGGATAAGTATGTCTATAATTACTATTCCCTTGGTTGTTCCAGTTTTCCAATGGGTTTATTTGATTGTTCCCCCATTTCTGGTTATTACGACCCATAGTATTATTCCAAATGAAGTTGGGATGGTTCTTCCACCATGAGTTATAATAATTTGAATATGGGTTATTTTGCTTATTATTTATGACATTCAAAGTTTCTAATGATACTTGAGAATTTACCATTTGGCTTAATGAATTCTCTTCAATCATAGGAATTAGTTGAGAGAAATTCATTCCAAATTGGCCTAACTTCCTTGAAATAGCTGCAACTTGATTTGTTGCATGACAAAAGCATCAGTTTCATGAATATTTATTACCTTCTTAAGAAATACTTTTTCAAAATTCCATAAAAAAATATTTGTAGCCATCTCTTCAATTAAAACATAAGCGTCGTGAAATGTTTTTAACATCAATGAACCACCAGCAATGACATTGATAATAAATCTAAGAGATCTAGCTTATCCATTATAAAAAGTTTGAATTATTAACCAATATACTATAGCATGGTGTGGACACTTTCTTAAAGTTCTTTAAATCATTCTCATGCTTCATAAATAGATTGCCCTTCAAATTGATAAAAAGATACAATATCATTTCTAAGCTTCGCAGTTTTTCAAGGTGGAAAATATTTACTAAGGAATTTTTCCTCTAAGTCACTCCAAGTTCTTATAGATCCAGGTGATAACGAATGTAACCATATCTTAGTCTTATCCCTGAGTGAGAAAGGAGATAATCTAACACTTATAGTATCATCTCATACACCCTCATATTAAATATAACACACAATTCTAGCAAATTGGCAAGATGTAAATTTGGACCTTCAATTGGTGCTCCCCCAAACTAATTATTTGATACCATTTGGATAATAACCAGTTTAAGCTCAAATGAATTAGCCACTACAACGGGTTTTTAAATACTATAATTAAGTTCATCCACCGTAGAGTTTGCATAATCTCTTATAGGTCTAAACTCTTCAACATTTTAATTATTTTGATTTGTCATTTATTAAAATTTTTCAATAATTTTTAAATTTTTCTAGAAGTTCTTTCTATTTCAGAATCGTAAGGAACAAGTCCTGTGGAACCTGAACTACACATACATTACTATACAACACATCAAATAAAATAAAACGAAAAATAAAAACACATAAACAAGAACTTTATATATAAATGACACAATAATATTTCTACAATAAATCTTAAAGTTTAAATAAGAATTACTACAAATTTTTATTTCTAAGGACTTCTTTTGAAAATAATTTGCAAATTACTATTTTATTTCTCCCCGGCAACGACACTAAAAACTTGATCCCGACATTCTATATATAAAGATGTAAAATGCGATGTATGCGATTATATGATTAATTTTCTTAATAATTATTCTTAATTTTCAACAAAGCCAAAAACTTGATCCAAAGCAAAAGCTAAGTAAATCTTTCACTATGAGGCAAACAAGAATGTAATTATAGTATTTTAATATGGGATATTATGCAAGTATACGTATCTTTATCAAGTAATATATAACTTTCTGATTAAGTCCTGAATATCAAACTAACATGGAGAACTAGATTTAGATAACAAAAGTTACTTAGCAATATATTCTTACTTAAACTTATGATGCTAAAATAGGATTAAAAGTTCAATTCT
This sequence comes from Phalaenopsis hybrid cultivar, assembly GCA_002079205.1. Taxonomy (NCBI): domain Eukaryota; kingdom Viridiplantae; phylum Streptophyta; class Magnoliopsida; order Asparagales; family Orchidaceae; genus Phalaenopsis; species Phalaenopsis hybrid cultivar. The sequence goes on along the minus strand of JXCR01137314.1, from coordinate 18,015 downwards.
TTTTCTAATTTTTTATAATTAAAAATAAAGTAAGCAACTAATTAACTTAACTAAAATAATTGCAAGATGAAGGTAATATAAATAAAATATATTTTTCCTTATTATGAATGAGTGACAAATATAGAAATCTTGTTGTGGAAGTATGCTAAATGTGTTATACTAAATATGATTAATAATATTCTTTACCTTTACTAAAGATGCTATAAGTAAAATTGACTAATCTATAGTTTGAACAGTCTTGAAGACCTGCTTTGTAGAGAAGATACTAGCTCTCACTATAGTGTTCTCTCTTCTCTCTCCACCTGAGAGCTAACATCTTGTATCAAAAGCTTAAAACTATAAATGAAATTAGGGGATTTAGTCTATCACTATAAAGTTCTCTAATTTTACATCCTATAAAAGTTTATTTCCCTATATATTTGCACTTAACCCAATGAACACATTCTCATTCATTAAATTAATATTTGATTCTAACTATTTGTTGACTGAGACAATACCATCTCGGATCTTGCATGTTCTCAGACAGGTATTAACATCTTAATTGGTCAAATCAAGAAGTAAAAAAAGTGTAAGGTTTCAAATAATCACAACTTCTTCTAAGATTGAAGCTTAATACTTCACACAACTTCCTTTAAATATTTAATCACTTATCATTTTAAGGAAAAAAATAAAGAAAACTACTCAGAATCCATGGAGAAAACACAACCACACATGAGTTTAAGAGTAGAAAACATGCACACAAATAATAAATCTAAATTAAAACAAAGTATATTCACAAAGATAAACACTTATCTCAAATCCCCTCCACTATCTTGAAGTTCCTTTGAATTCTCTTCCTTCACTCACAAGACAAACTAAAACTCAAAATAAAAAAACGGTGGCCGATAGCGGCTGCGGTGGTTTACTTATATTGATGATGGTTGTAAAGTTTGATGGTTGGCTAGCCTCTTCTCCTGGAAAGTTTATGTCTTTTCTTATAAAAATCCAAGGGGTGCCTTAGTGTCTCTTCAAAAAGGTGTCTCCTTTCAATGAATCTTCTAGAAGTTGCCTCCTCAAAAGCTAATAGAATGAATTTTCATGTCCATGGGTTATTTCACACGTTTTTATCAAGGGTTGCTTCAAACACCTTTTCAAAATTATGCTCAAATTAAATATATCATTGAGTAACTACTTTTGGCTCTTAAGCGCGGGGTACCTGGCGCTTAAGGACGGAGCCTCTGACACCAAGGCATCAGATTTGGGCGCTTAGGCGCCCTAGTTCATTTTTGTATATTTCTTTATTTTTGCTCCAAATTTGACCATTTTTCACTCCTAGCATTTTTCATCCATTTAAGTGTACCTGAAAGAAAAACAAACAATATCTTTCATTAAAGCACAATATCTCAAAAATAGGTATAAAAATGTGTTTAAAAAGACTATAGATTTTAGATGTATCAGGGGGCAAAGTTAAAAAACAATTTAAAATTAGTTTGTTAAACAAAATAGATAATTATTTTATTCAAATATGAATGATATAATCATATTCTAAATGAAATATTAGGATATAGTATTTAAAGTAAGTAATTAATTAAAATATATAATAATACTAAATATTTACATTTTATGTGGCAAATTTATTCATTTATAACATGATATTACATAGATATTTAAAATCTAGGGGAGACAAAAAATGAAAATCAACTAAAATTTATTTTCTTAAAGCAATTAAATAATTTATATATTCAAATTCAAATGAGATAATTATTTTCTTTATAAAATATTAGGAATATAATATATAAAATAATTGGTAAAGTTTAAAATAAAATAAGTACTAAACATTTAAATTTGAAGGGGTTAAATGTTTTGATGTATAACATGATAATATATAGTTAATAAAAATCTAGGAGAAGTATATATAACATCTTTAAAAATTCAAGGGAGGGATTGCAACCAAGTAAAAAACTTTGTTAAGGACTGTGACATTGAAAATATATTTATTTTGACGATATAGGAACATTGCTAAAATAAGAAAAAAGAAATANACCAAGTAAAAAACTTTGTTAAGGACTGTGACATTGAAAATATATTTATTTTGACGATATAGGAACATTGCTCAAATAAAAAAAAAAGAAATATAACTCATTAGAATTATGCATGATACGGCCCATCATTTTCTTATATTTTGAGTTTCTCTTAGAAATAATATACCACATAAACTGGCGTGCAAATAAGCTTTGCTTTTATGAGCTAAAGCAGGGAAAAGATCACCACTCAAAAAAAATAAATAAAATATAAATGTTGGTGAATAAATAGTTATTCTCAAGATAGATAAAATAATAATAATAATAAATAAAATAGCACATCAACCTATTTCATATAGCATTCCCCCCTTTCAACTAATTTATTATTTTATAACAATGTCTTTTACAATATCAAAAAGAGAAAATATACATAAATGTATAATTTTATGTATTTATATATCTAAGAAAAAAATTACGATATTTACCTATTTAAAATCGATATTTTTATTGTAATGGTAAATATTTAATTTTTGTTTATAAGCAACAAAAAATTTATATATTGGAGATATAAATATATAAAATTTGTGGTATGCACGCAAATTCCCTTTATAAAAATTATGAACATGCTATTTGTTTAAGAAAAAGAATGACCTTTAATGGTGGAAAGCTGACATTATTTCAATTGGTGACGCGAATACCTTTTTTTTCTCAGAGAGCCGCCCGAAAATTTTCCACATGTGCTCGCGACTTACGTTTATTCCTATCTAGGAGGCCTTCCAGGACGACCCTCTTTTTATATTCCTTCGAATCAACGTANATGAACATGCTATTTGTTTAAGAAAAAGAATGACCTTTAATGGTGGAAAGCTGACATTATTTCAATTGGTGATGCAAATACCATTTTTTTCTCAGAGAGCCGCCCACATGTGCTCGCGACTTTCGTTTACTCCTATTTAGGAGGCCTTCCAGGACGACCCTCTTTTTATATTCCTCCGAATCAACGTCAGCATATTCGGCGCCAGCCATCTTTCCCACTCCGACCTCAGTTACCACCGGCTGTCGGTTAATCGCTGCCAGAAAAAGGCAAGCACACAGGCCGATCACAGCGGCGGTGCGGCCGTAAAAGACGATAACGCCAAGCGTAACTCCAATGACGGTTAGTCCTGCATTTGGGTCAAGTTTCTTGGTCTTGCTCGTTCGAGCCTGGGTGTTGAAAGGGCTGGATTCCGGCTCGGTTGGAGAGCTGGACGGTTCAAGCATCGTTTGTGTAACGTACTTTGGCGGCAGCTGTGCAAATTGCGGCCGACGGGGTTCCGTGTTGAATTGGCCGACAACAGCGGTGAGTTTTGTCGGCTCGATTGGCGCCGGCTGGATGTTTTGGTCGCGAGAGTCTCTGTCCTGAATAGTACGAAAGTGTCAAATGGTAAGGTTCGTGAAGGTAAATGGATTTTCATCTATATTACATTTTGTCTAACATAATTTTTTGAAAGAAATNAATCGCTGCCAGAAAAAGGCAAGCACACAGGCCGATCACAGCGGCGGTGCGGCCGTAAAAGACGATAACGGCTAGCGTAATTCCAACGACGGTTAGTCCTGCATTTGAGTCAGGTTTCTTGGTCTTGCTCGTTCGGGCCTGGGTGTTGAACGGGCTGGATTATGGCTTGGTTGGAAAGCTCGACGGTTCAAGCATCTTTTGTGTATCGTACTTTGGCGGCAGCTGTGCAAAGTGCGGCCGATGGGGTTCCGTGTTGAATTGGCCGACGACAGCGGCGAGTTTTGTCTGCTCGAATGGCGCCGGTTGGATGTTTTGGTCGCGAGAGTCTCTGTCCTGAATAGTACGAAAGAGTCAAATGATAAGGTTCGTGAAGGTAAATGGATTTTCATCTATATTACATTTTGTCTAAAATAATTTTTTGAAAGAAATCACATGGGTGGTTAATTTGTAATTATAAATATTTTAGGTTGTTTATTCCTTTCATGTTTTTTTTAAATTTGAGGGTCATACCTAACAATTCATCAATGAAAAAAAAAATTACATAAATAACTAAAAATGAAGAAGCAACATTTTAAGTAGACTATAAATTATTAGATTATCAATAAAAAATAAAAATTATATTTCAAGGTGAAAAGAATAATAAAATGAGATAAGGAAAATCCTTATAACATGGGAAAGCCGAATCCATTAAAAGTTATCCTAAAGTGCAGTAAAGGAGGCCAAAATGAAAAAAAAAAAAATGTACCAGGATCACAACAAGAGGAATGAGTGCATAATCACGAAGGACAATCCTCAGTAAATAGCTAAGAGAATAATGTGTAGTATCAATTAGAAAATTTAAGCCCAAAGATGAGTGGAGGCAAACCAAATTCAAAATGTCAAATTATATAAGAAAGTACGTTGCAGCCAAAAGTAAACACCAAGTGTAGTACTTGCAAAATAAATAAGGCAACAACATCATAGATACAAAGAGGATGCCATAGCCAAGTACTATATGATACAATAGATAAATGACTGATTTTTTTTTGAAGGGAACGATTTCATAATTGCTCCAAAGAAAAGCCGAAAAAGTGTTGTTGTATCAATTCATGTGTAGTATTTGATGAGCTAACAAGATATCATAACAAAATATCTACTGTCATCATAGTAACTAAAATACGAGGAATACAATAGTCATCCAAAAATCGACATGTAGAAAGCTGATTAAAATGAACAACAGTAGAGGAACCTTCACAATGTTGGGACCGAAAAAATGGTGAAAAAAGAAACCCAAAACAATCATCAATTAGAGCATTAAAAGTGCAGTATAAACAACCTTGAGCATCAACATTAAAGTAGACAACCAATTAGAGGTGTATAGAGCATAATGTCTACTAATTGTAGTAGAAATAATTCCACAACAATTCCATTTCTACCATTTATTCTAATAAGAAAGTGAATTTTGCTTTTGATTAGATCTATGGCAGAAGCCATAATAGAGAAACTTTTACTATTTCTTTCCAACCATATATAATGCAAAGTAATAAGGACCACAAGTAGAAAGAAACTCTGTGTAATCATACAACCAAGGCTATCTTTATAAACCAAAGCTTGAGTAAGATTACAACATATATGGAAAAAATCAGCATGAGATATACAGTGTTTATGCATAGTGAAACAGTAAGGGCACTCAAAAATAAATGTGAGTGAGATTCATTGTGAATACCACAGATAATGCATAGATGAATAACCTCTATTCCATTGTGAAGAAGAGTATCCTTGGTTTTTAGACCACGAACGAAAAAATTCTAAAAAAAAAACATATTAACCCTTGAACCAAATGTGTTTATTCAAACAAACTTTGTTTCAATTTTTATAGAAAAATGAATAACTAGATTTATGTGTGTAGTTTTATTTGCCTTCCCACATTTAATCTAAAGAGGAGTCTACAATGGGGGTATTATGGATGAGTTGGGTGCCCATAGTATGAGCATTAGCGATTAAAAGAAGTGTCCATCTATCTTGGAAAATATTATCAAAATTAATATCATTAAAATAATAGATGATGGAACCTCCAAAATTGCTCATATGGAGAAGTACCATTTGGCCAAAGGTCGTATCCAAAGAAGATTCTATTATTACAAATTATTTGAAAAATAGGCATCTTCTAATCATAACTATAATTTGTAGAAGTGCTCTTAAAAAAAGGTAAAATTTTGACTCTTAAAGCAAAGAGGGCCATAGGAGTTCTGAAACCATGTTCAGAAAATGGATTTAGAGATGGAATTAGAGTTATAGTGCCTCCAAATAACTTTAACATTACAAAGGTTATCTTATGTGTTAAGATTGGGAGTGCCAATACCACCATCATTTCTAAGTTTTGTGGAGTTATTTCAAGTATTATAGTGAAGCTTTTTATCCTTATCATTATGATAAAAAAATATTATTCAAAATAGAAGACAATTTATTTATGAAGCATTTAAGAATGATTGATGAACTGAACCATTAGTGTAAATAACTCCAAATGGTGGGTTTGATAAGTTGAAATATGCCAATGAATGATGGAGATTTTTTCTCCTCATCACTAAGCCAATGGCAAATTTCTTCAATAAAATTAGGACAATAAGTAAAATTTAATATGGTAGATCTAATATAATTCCAAGATTTTCTCATGGAATAGTAGAAGTGTTGAATTATATGGTGTCACAAATGTGTTGTATAGATTGATCATCCACACTTCTAGACAAGCAAATATTGGACGTCATAATTTTGGACAAAGATTAGTTGCATCATCAAAAGCTTTAAGAATAGATGATAAGCTACTTATAGATGGGCCACTAGACTTAGCAAAAACCAACAAATCATCAATATATTTGAGCTGAGTACTATAATGAATACAAGAGCCCATACCATAATTATAGTGAAAATAAACTCTCTAATAATAATAAAAAAGAGGTTAGAGGGGGGTTAAACCCACCATAATCTAGAAATAGAATTAAATTAATAATGTAACTTAAGATTAATGATGGTAGAAAAAGGAACTTATGCAATGTGAGCTCTAATTTGGCATATGAATTGAAAGGGAAAACTAAAGGAGGCCACCTTCTCCTATGGAAATTGATGATTAAATCTATTAAATGCTTTTATGAAGTCAATCTAAGAGCAAAACTCTTTAGGATGAGATGGATTGTTAAAACCTTGAGACAACTTATTAGCTAGAATAATATTATCAAAAATATTTCAATTAGATATAAAAGAAAATTATTATTCATAGTTAGCCAGTGTTTTACTGGTTAAGAAGAAAAAAGGAAAATTTTATGTATGCATAGAGTTTTAAGATCTCAACAAAATATGTCCTAATGATGAAATCCTTTTACCCATATTGGAACTAAGAGTTGACATTGACGCTTCACACATAATTTTCTCCTTCATGGAAGCATCATATGGCTGTAACCGAACTAAGGTGGTTCTTGAGGATGAGAGATATACTACATTCAGAACCTGAATTAGATTTTACTGCTACAAAGTTTTGTTGCTTGACATGAAGAATGCTGGATCTACAAACTAGTGAGCTATGCGCAAGTTGTTTGATGAACTTAGGCATAAGAAAATAGAGTTCTACATTGATGACCTTGCAATTAAAGAAAGAGAAGACCACTTATATAACTTGAGATTTACTTTCGAATACTTATGTTTATATGACCTGAAGATGAATACTCTAAAATGCACCTTTGATAAAACTACTAAAATTTTTTTAGGATGTATAATACAACATTATGGGATTGAAATTGATCCAGAGAAGAATAGAGCATTATTTGAAATGCCACCTCCCAAAAGCCTAACCCAATTAAGTTCCTTCCACGATAGGTTGATGTACCTAAGATGCATTATTTCTAACCTTTATGGTGGTGTCGTATGCATTCTTCTTTAACAAATAATAATGCCAAGTTCTATCAAGACATTGACTGCCCACAAGAATTTGAAAGCATGGAATAATATCTAATGAAACCTCTAGTATTAGTAGTCCCCATCAAGGCCAGTTGTTAATCTTTTATATTGTTGCTCTAGATGAATCTGTTAGTGCTTTATTAGCCTAAATGAACGAGGTAGGAAAAAAACAAAACATTATACTATTTAAGTCATCTGTTATCCCAGTCGAAAGAAAATATTTCTTAATTGAAAAGTATCTTTACACCTTGACTTATGTTGTCAAAAAATTTAAGACACAACATGATCTCTCACAAATTCAATCTTATTTCTTGGTTTAATCCTTTTCGATACTTGATGGATTATCCAAATTTATGAGGAAGACTAGCAAGGTTATCAATGATTCCATTGCAATTTAGTATAACCTTCATTCCCTTGCATGCTTTAAAGGCAATGCTTAGGATGATTCATAGCAGCACATCCATTGCCTGCCAATGTTCCTTTAAATCATAACTTTGCTGACTAACAAATCATGACTTGAGAAGATTAAAAAAACCCATGCTAGGAGTTCTGCTTCGATAGTGCTTCATCTATTAAGAAGGAAGTCAAATCAAAGTAAGTTATCTCTGACAAAGCATGAATAGGATTAATATTCATAATCCTTGTTAGTGGGATGGTGAGGTTCTCATACTATCTATTAGAGTTGTCTAATAATAATAATATAGAGTACAAGGCCATAATTATTAGTATGCAGTTAACAATTATGATGGAAATTCAAGAAATAAAAAAATCAAAGTCTTTTAATATTCACAGTTGGTTAGCAATCAAATTGTTGGATCATGCTAAATTTTCAAGGCATTTACTTCATCATTACTATTAGTACACTATGAGTTTACGTGAACAAATATTGAATGCCAACTTGTACTGAATGTACCATGGCAACAATACTATCACAAATGCTTTGACAAAGTTGGCTGAGGAGATAACTCGTTTTTGTTCAACTTTACCTTGTACCTCACTAAGAATCACTAATTATCTAAATAACCTATCATAATAAAAGTTCTGGTTGCAATTAGAAAAATATGAAGTTGAGGAAGAGACAAGCCTGTCAGCTTAACAAAATCTTGAACTCCACCAGGCACCAATAGTTCAACCTCATGATAAGTTTGTTTGGCTTAGAACATTTGTGTAGAGTAATTGGTCTTGGTCCTTAAAAGACCAATTTTTATCATCAAAAGATTGATAGTTACTTTAAACCGATGTGGGAAGGTCTGTTTATGATTGAGAAAGTACATTAAAAATGTTCTTTTCAATTGGTAGTATGTAAGGGTGAACGCCCAATGCTTTCTATAAATTAAAATTACTTGAAGAAATATTACACATAGTGTGTACAAGAATATTCTAATTAATAAATTTTTTTTTTGGAACCATAGTAGGAGTCTACTGATTACTGAATCTTCAAACTTTTGAAGAAAACCAATTTATCAATATTTTGAATTTAATATCTAACTTAAATGAAACCACAATCATTCAAGCCTCATAAAAAATACTCAAAACTCAATTAAACTCACTCAAATCTCATCGAACTTGGTCAAATTTGAAAGAACCCACTCATATTCAAAATTTTAAAAATTTCAAAACCTAACACTCTTTTGACCCAATTTGAAAACACTTAAAGACTTAATTTTTTTTATATAAATTCGAATTTAAATTTTTTATTATAGCTTTAAAAATTAAATTATGATTGAGCTCTAGATGACATTTAACTTTTCATTCTTATTGTTAGAAAATGTCTGCCAAAAAACCTATCTTTACTCAATCACAAATAGTTGAGTTGTCATAAGGGGGCCTTGGTGGGAAAGTAGGAAGTAGCTAGGGTCTGCCACTTTGGCTTTCATCAAGCTATTGTTGACCTCACTTTTGGTTGAGGTTTACTTTTTCTACTTTAGTAGCCTAGGGTCTAGCCATAGGACTTTTCTGTTGACTATTCCTAAAAAACTAGAAAAGAAACCCTCACCATTAGAAATTCTACACTCCTGCTTGCTCAACTTGAAATTCCACATATTGGTCTTAAATTCTAGCACTTAGTAGGTGGGGACAATATAGGGGAGCTCAAGGTGAGTTCCCATAGGACTACTTGCCCTTAGGGTTGACACTGGATGTTGTTATGGAGTTGGCACTCACTCTCACGCACAATCCCTCACAACCCTAAACTCAATATTCTTGACTTTGATCCCTTGATCCTTTCGGAGATTTTTGTAGATGGTCTCCTAAACCCATTAGCGCTAGGCTAAAGTTTAGCTAAGAACAGTACATAGTGGACCCAAATGGGGATTCCATTGGTCCATAGCTCATATAGGTGGCTGATACCCTAACATTACCAAAATACCCAATTTGACCTTTCACCCCCAAACCTACCCAAATTACCTAAACACCCCTGAATCCCAAATTTGGTCAAAATCCTCAAATTCACCAAAAACATCCAAAATTGTTCAAAAATCATTTCAAAACTTTTGAAAATACGCAAATTTCTCAAAATCACCCAAAATTACCAAAATACCCCCAAAATTGCCAAATTTACAAAAATACCCTTGGCAACCCAAACTTTCCCAAAACATCCAAAATCACTCCAAATGTCTCCAAAACCAATTTGGACCCTTCATTTGAACCCAATTTGGCCAATTTGACTATTTTGACCCAAATCCCAAAATTGCCTTTAAAGGTCCAATTTCCCCAAATTCACCTCAAATGTCCATCAATTTGGGTCCAATCTTCTTAAATATCAATCCTAAACTTAAATTAATATTTCATATGACCAATTGAAACCAAATACAAGCTTAATTGGCCAATGCTTTGAGCCCAATTTTGATCTAATTCAAACCCCCAATTTTGGCTACATGACTTAATCCCACCAAGTTGAACCCCATAACATACTCAATTTACCACAATTTATGTTGAAAACTCTTAATAATAATCCTACACATCAAACTTGACCTTCAATTGGCCTTGGTGAGGCCTCAATTTCATTTAATTTTGACCTAAGTCCAAAAGCCCTAATTTCGCCCTAAATTGGCCATACCTTAAAATTCCACCAAATTGATTACCTTAGCCCAAAAATTGGTACCAAATTTATGTTGAAAACTCTTCATGTTGTTATTATTGACCATTTTAAACAATAAATTTGGGCTTAGCCCAAGCCTAGCCTAATCTAGACCCAAGTCTAGCCCAGCATTCTTAAATTGACCAAATGATCAAAATCCTCCAAATTAAACCCTCAAACCAACTCAAAATCACTCCAAGTATTTTATAAAATCTTCATTACAATCATCTACATCAATTTATTAATCAATTGGGCTAATTGATATGGCTAAGCTAACTTAAAACCAACATCTAGCCATTTTGACCCACATGAACACATGCACCAAAGTTGGCCTAGCCACCTTAAAGCCACCAACTTTATGACTCCACAACCACTAAGCCCCTCCTAAGGACCAGACTAAACCACCCTAAATCCACCAAAGCATGCTATGGGCCAATGGATCCACAAATTAAGGGATTCATTCCATTTTTAAGCCCTTAACCACAAAATCTCCTCCATCATTGATTATCATAGGTAGTTAAGCATCATTAGCCACCCCCTGACCTTCTTGAGCCATAAGGTGACCACTCCCTGGCCGAAAAACCACCTTGGTGGCTGGAAAATGGCCAAACCTTGAGCCACCATCCACAAATTTAACCCAATTCAAACTTAGAGGCCAAATCAGCTCAACTTCTCTCTAGGACTTCTCTGCCCTCCACATAAGTAATATTTTCCACCCCCTAATTTGCCAAAGCAGCTAGCCTAGGCCATTTTAATTAAAGCTCACCTCCATGGACAATGAAGGGAGCTGAAAATTTCTAAACGAAACTCTGCCAATTTTCATCCAGAGACCCCCTAGAACCTCCTCAGTTCAAGCCCGCCATTCTCCCCCTCTAGTCCCCTCTCTGTGAGATAAAGTTTGAGCTCATGGTTTTAGCTGAAACTAAGACAGAACTCCCCACCTCTCCATAGAGAACCAAAATCTAATTCACTGTGCCTCTGTCATGAGGTATATTCTCTAATTTTTCTAAGGTCATAGAAGACCTCTAGACAAAGATCCATATTTTTCAAGTTTATCTCTATTATTTGCCTAAATTAATCATAATAATTAGCATGTTACTTAGAAAAATTAAAGGAAATTTTGGAAGGTTTATTATGACCAGAGAACCCTTTGGAAAATTTTTCATGGGCCAAGTCATTAAGAACATACTTAACTCTCACAAAACCCTAAAACACAAAGAAAAATAATTTGGGAAAAGTAATCATCTAAATTACTTGATTTTGATTCTCCACTGTGACTTAAAGTTCAGAGAACTCCACATAAAAATTTCAAAATATTTGAAGTCCATTTGATAACTTAACTTGATTTTCTAGGTTAAATAACATTTTTGACATTAAAATGATTTTTAATAATTAAAATATAACTCAGAAAACTATAAAAATTAGTTTTGAGAGCTCTCTGTGAAGAGGAGAATTTTATAAAAATAAAATTGTAATTAAAATAAAAACTTCATTTTTTAAGCCTATTTTAATATTTAAATAATTAAAAATTAATAAAAATCACAAAATTGATAAAATTGATGGAAATGTTCTCAATTGTTTCCTAAGCATTTAGGAGCAATTAGAGTATTTAGGGTTTAGGGTTTATTCTAAGTGAATATATTGAATTTTAAAGCTTAAAATAATTTTTGTGATTTTTATGAACTCCAAATGTTTTGAAATTTTTATGGGGAGTTGTCTGAAGTTTATATTTTGGTGGACACCAAAAATTAAGTCATTTAGATGTCTATGTTACCCAAAATTAATTTTCTTTGTGTTTTAGGGTTGGTGAAGATTAAGTGCATTCTTAATGACTTAACTCATTAAATTATTTTTAAGGGGTTCTCTGGTCATAGTGAACCTTCCAAAATTTCTTAGAATTTTCTAAGCAACATGCTAGTTATCATGAGTAATTTATGCAAATAATAGACATAAACTTAAAAAATATGGATCTGTCTCGGGACCTCCTCTGACTTTAGAAAAAATCAGAGGATGTTCCCTAAAACAGAGGCAACAACATGCTAAAATTTCAAGCCATTGTGGTATTTCTACGTGCATGGAGATTCAAAACATTCAAATCAGTGTTTAATTAATTAAAAATAAAATATACATCACTTGGACTTAAAATTATTTCCACATTACTTTTCTCTATTCACTGAGCAAGAGGGTATTTTTAATTTATTCTTATGATTTTTCTACACCAAGATATGAATTTTTAAAATTAGGGATCATTTTTTGATTTTTTAAATTCTCTAGTTATCTATTTAAACGTGCACTACTGACTGGATCCTAGGCAGCTGCGAAGGCACGTGTGGCGCGCTCTGGTTGGACGTTGCCTTCCACACATCCGTTGACTCGGCCCGCGGTTCATGTAAGGAAGCGCTGTCCAGCTCGACCTCCTCTGTCCATTCGATACACGTGCGATCGGATGGCTCCTCATTATCGTCCCCGATAGAGAAATGTCGTGACCGTCCACACTAAAACCCTAAGATCTCAGCCTAGACTCAACCAAATCACTTCGGGTTTGATCCTATGGACTTGTCTAAGTTAGACGAACATATCCATACTGTAATCATGCAATTAAACTAAGCATAATCAAATGAAGAATCAAAATATGCTCGGGAGGAGGAGAGGTTCAATACCTTGGCTCTGAGATGGGAAGCTTCGATCAGACTTGCTCGACATGCTCACTGGGATTCAAGGAGGCTAGAGATTAAGCCTCTAACTGTGGTGCAAAGCCTAGGTAGGAATTCAACAGGGCCCGATTTCAGATGTTGCTCTATAGCTGTGCTAGAGGCTCTATGTAAGGGGAATTTTATGGGGCTTTTCCGTCTCTCACTGTGGTGAAGGTGTGAGTGAGTTTAATTTGATTTTTGTGGAGTGTAGGAGTGTAATGAGCTCTGTTTTGGTTTTAGGCAGAGATTCAAGCACAAAATTGGGCTCCGCAAGAGGATTCAGGGCTATGTAGTGGTTGGACTGCACTAAGGAGGTCTCAAAGAGGCTTTGGGATCAATTTGGGAAAGTCTCTTAGAGGAAGTTTCAGCTCTACCTCTATGGCCGTTGACAACAACTTTATATATGCTTAAAAAAAAAGAATTTAATGTTGCTGCTAGAAGATTTAAATCTTCAACAACGATGCCAAAAACTTGACAACGGATATAGATTTGATAAAGATGTGTATAAAATATACAATAATTACAAAGTCACACTTATCAACGCAAATATTCATATTGCTCAAATAATACAGGGCTCTAATAGATTCCTGGATATTGATCCCACAAGGTGTAATATTAGAGGCTACAAAAAAATATTTTAAAAATCAATACTTAATCACAACAATAAAGTTCAATTTGCTTATTTGTTACTAATAGGCAGTTGAAATAAAAATGTAATTTTAATAAACTCTTAATTAACTAATTCTACTAATAAAGTTTCTAATGTGTAGTTCAATATATAAGAAAACATCCTTCTCCTTCTCAAGAAACTTAAGTGAATGGATAAATTAAATCAGGTCAAATTGTACTGTACTAAATAGGAGCATACCTATTCTTTTCCCTTTAGACCTGGCATAAAGAACTTTGACTAATCCTATGCATGGTTACTGAATCTGTGGCTAGGCTAGGAGGATACCGGCTCTCACTTCGGAGCTCCCACATTCCCCTCGCCTGATGGCTAACATCTACACTTAAGCACCCAAACGATAGGACCGAATTGAGGATTTTACTCTGTCACTCTAAAATATCCAATTCTATGCCCGATAATTTTTATTTCTCTATTTATTTACACCCAACTTTTAAGGACTTTGACCTCCCTAATTCTTGAGATGTAATCTTCACTTTAGTTGTAAAACTCAACATATTTTAACAGATCAATTGACCAGATTGTGTAATCTTCACTTTAGTTGTAAAACTCAACATATTTTAACAAATTAATTGGCCAGATTGGTAATCTTCACTTTAGTTGTAAAACTCAACATATTTTAACAAATCAATTGGCCAGATTGAAAATAAATTAAGATCGAAATCAATTGGCCAGATTGAAAGAATATCATATTTGCACCCAACTTTCAAGGGCTTTGACCTCCCTGAATCTTGAGATGTAATCTTCACTTTAGTTGTAAAACTCAACATATTTTAACAGATCAATTGACCAGATTGGTAAACTTCACTTTAGTTGTAAAACTCAACATATTTTAACAAATCAATTGGCTAGATTGAATTTCCCTATTTATTTGCACCCAACTTCCAAGGGCTTTGACCTCCCAGATTCTTGAGATGTAATCTTCACTTTAGTTGTAAAACTCAACATATTTTAACAGATCAATTGACCAGATTGTGTAATCTTCACTTTAGTTGTAAAACTCAACATATTTTAACAAATTAATTGGCCAGATTGGTAATCTTCACTTTAGTTGTAAAACTCAACATATTTTAACAAATCAATTGGCCAGATTGAAAATAAATTAAGATCGAAATCAATTGGCCAGATTGAAAGAATATCACTTTAGTTGTAAAACTCAACATATTTTAACAAATCAATTGGCCAGATTAAAAGTAAATTATGATTGAAGTGAAAAGATCATCACAACTTTGTTAACATTCTCATAGCACAATCAATTCAAATCACCATTTCACAAAATCACAAGACAAGGAGAATGACAGAGAAAACTACTCAGAACTCATGGAGAAGATACGAAAAAACTTTGAATTTATATATAAAAGCAAAGTCATACAAACTTCAATAAGTACATACCACTTATCTCTAATTATTCCCCAAGTAAACTCCTCGAAGTTCCTCTGAATCTCTTCCTTTCTTTACAACACACAGATTTCTCCTTCGAAGCGGCAAGGAGGAAGAAATCTCTCACTTTCCTTCCACTCTTAAAATCTCTCAAAAAATTCCTCACAATAATAACCACTCTCTACACACTATTAGGCATCACAAACAATAAAGACTCAACAGACACCTTGTGGACACACCTTTTCTGGCCTCCAAATGTTTCTTTTAAAGTTGTAGAAGAGTTTTCAAGAGTTTTCCAAGCGTCCCTTAAAAAATCGTCCACATTCAATGCAACTGTTGAGAGAACCGATGTGCTTGCCGTCGGTGGCCTCAATGGCGTCGTCGATAGTGTTCTAGAATATTTAATTCTGAACTCTCAGGAAAAAAATGCCGTCGGCGGCGTCAAGCTTGCAGTCGGCACCCAAGATCAAATCTTCATATTTTTGTCCTTTTTGCTCCAAACTCGCTCCTTTTTGCATCTTTTTGCTCTAATGACCATAATTCAACATACCTGTAAACATCAAAAATACCTTTCTTTAAAGTGCAATATCATCAAAAACAGTATAAATATGTATGAACATCAAAAATACCTTTCTTTAAAGTGCAATATCATCAAAATTAGTGTAAAATAGGTATGAAAGTCTTAACATATTTTCCTTTAGTCAAAATCCCCCAAACTTAACTATTACTTGTCCTCAAGTAATTTTAGTACTACATAAAAGTTATGATCTATTGTGGTAAGTTTTTAATTTAGAAATACTATAAGTTTGATTTAAGTGAATACCATAGTGAAATTTTCAAAAAAAATTGAAGTAATTAATATAACTCTGTAGGTACAAGACTATCTAGTCATCAAGTTTAAGAGTTCTAGTTTTCTATTCATTTCAAGAATGACCATATGTTGTAATATCAAGTCACTTAAAATATTCAAATGATAGGAACTTCATGAAAACATTACTAGTAAAAGATGTTATTCCATAAATATAAGTTCAGGAATGTATTCAGGTTTTCCCTTTAAGTCGGTCCAAGTTAAGCTAATTTTCGATTAGACATCTCCTCATACTTCTCCTCACTTATATATCATTTTCATTTGGATTGCTTTCAATCCCATATATTTTTCTTTTCTTTTTAGGAATTGTTGTCAATCCTTTTTTTTTANTGTTGTTAGAAAAATCAAGACACAACATGTTCTCTCACAAATTCAATCGTATTTCTTGGTTTAATCCTTTTCGATACTTAATGGCTTATCCAACTTTATGAGGAAGACTAGAAAGGTTATCAATGATTCTATATTAATTTGATATAACCTTCATTCCCTTGCATGCTTTAAGGGCAATGCTTAGGATGAAGCATAGCAACACATCCAATGCCTGCCAATGCTCCTTTAAATGATAACTTTTTTGACTAACAAATCATGACTTTAGAAGATTAAGAAAAACCATGCTAGGAGTTCTACTTCGNTTTTTGCATATTTCTTCATTTTTGCTCCAAATTTGACCATTTTTCACTCCTTTTAGCATTTTTCATCCATTTTAGTATACCTGAAAGAAAAATAAACAAATATCCTTCATTAAAGCACAATATCTCAAAAATAGGTATAAAAATACATATAAAAAACCAATATATTTTAAGTGTATCAGCGGGCAAAGTTAAAAAACAATTTAAAATTATTTTGTTAAACAAAAAAGATAATTATTATATTCAAAATTGAATGACATAATTATATTCTAAATGAAATATTAGGATTTAATATTTAAAGTAACTAATTAATTAAAATATATAATAATACTAAATATTTACATTTTATGTGGAAAATTTATTCATTTATAACATGATATCACATAGATATTTAAAATCTAGGGGAAGCATAAAATAAAAATCAACTAAAATTTATTTTCTTAAAGCAATTAAATAATTTATATATTTAAATTCAAATGAGATAATTATTTTCTTGATGAAATATTAGGAATATAATATATAAAATAATTAGTAAAGTTTAAAATATAATAATTTCTAAACATTTAAATTTTAAGGGGTTAAAAGTTTTGATGTCTAACATGATACTATATAGTTAATAAAAATCCAGGAGAAGTATATATAACATTATTAAAAATTCAAGGGAGGGATTGCAACCAAGTAAAAAACTTCGTTAAGGACAGTGACGTTAAAAATATATTTATTTTGACGATATAGGAACATTGCTCAAATGAAAAAAAAAAGAAATTTAACTCATTAGAATTATGCATGATACGGCCCATCATTTTCCTATATTTTGAGTTTCTCTTAGAAATAATATACCACATAAACTGGAGTGCGAATAAGCTTTTCTTTTATGAGTTAAAGCAGGGAAAATATCACTACATCCAAAAAAATAAATAAAATATAAATGTTGGTGAATAAATAGTTATTCTCAAGATAGATAAAATAATAATAATAAATAAAATAGCACATCAACCTATTTCATATAGCATTCCCCCCTTTCAACTAATTTATTATTTTATAACAACGTATTTTACAAAATAAAAAAGAGAAAATATACATAAAAGTATAATTTTATGTATTTATATATCTAAGAAAAAAATTATGATATTTACCTATTTATAATCGATATTTTTATTGTAATGGTAAATATTTAATTTGTTTTTATGAGAAACTAAAAATTTATATATTGGAGATATAAATATATAAAATTTGTGGTATGCATGCAAATTCCCTTT
>JXCR01137313.1:111279-142402 GCA_002079205.1 Phalaenopsis hybrid cultivar | reverse complement strand
TATATATATATATATATATAGATTTGTTGAGAAAAGGATCGTTTATGTAGCATGGCCTAACAAATAAGCTGTACGTTTGCTTTGACCGTGCATATATACATGCAATTGGATACTAGAGAAACTTTTTTAATTTATACTAAATGCATGTATGTCATGCACGTTAAGCAATTTTAATGCCAGAACATTAATAAAATCAGAGTGTGGATCATGGAGCTCAAGTACAATATAATACATTAATAAATGTTATTCATCATCATTAAAATTTAAGCTAATGATAGACTATATAGTAGCTCAATTTCTTATTTATATCTTAGTCTCGCTTGTATCTCATCATACCCCGCTATTTAGTTAGCTCTCTCTCTCTATATATTTGTGTGTGTGTTTGCGTGCCGCAAGTCGTGGCCTGTTGGTTATCGAAGTTCACTATAAGTCTCCTCAAGTCACGGTTTCAATCCATAGTGGCGCTGGGTTCTCAAATATTTAGGCACATGGCGCGGGCTCTCATCATGGGGCCTAGGGAATGGGAAATCAGTATTTGGGTTTCTGTCAAATACCGATTTCCTTTTATTATATATATCTATATTATTCTTTGATGTGACACTAATTGCACTTGCATGCATCTTCATATGAACCATGGTCAATTAATATATTTTTAATTCAATTCTTCTATGGTTTGCTGTTCAAAAGGAAAGGGAGGCCAAAGATGACACCAAGAATCTTCATCAAGATATTGATTATGGCACTCTTGGAGTATGCTCTCACCTCTCCTGTCTCATAATTATATACTTGATTACTTAACTTTTATGAATAATTATGGTTTATTAGATAGTGGTTAGGGTTCTAACAGTGGCTAGTCTGTGCTTAATTTTTGTTGCATTTCACAAATATTTCAGGCCAGTGCTTGATCAGAATATGTATTATGTGGGGACTGTGTTTACATCAGCAAGCTTTACTGCAGCACTAGTCAATATTCTTCCTGCCATAACCTTCTTAATGGCCTTCATCATCGGGTGACTTTTCCTAGCTTTTTTCATATCCACATTCATAAATTAATCATAAAAGAAACCTTATGATAATTTATCAAAAATACATATATAATAATAATACATGAGAGATTTGATCTATGAATAAGACATTAGTATCTGTAGATAGTTGTAACATGTGAAAAATGGCAAATATTGGAGACAAAATAATGTATGCATTTCTACTAATATGAATATACTATTAATGGAATTTGTAGGGTTGAAAAAGTAAAAATTAAGAGCAGGCGCAGCCAGGCTAAGATCATTGGAACCCTAGTGACAGTTGCTGGAGCAATTTTAATGATAATGTATAAGGGAGCTGTTGTGGATCTTCCATGGACAAGGGGAAGCAACCAACATGTAGTTACAGATGCTGGAACCCAAAATGAGAGGCACTGGATTATGGGTACTTTTATGCTGCTAGGAAGCTGTACTTGTTGGGCTGCTTTCTTCATTCTCCAGGTGATTATATTTGCATATAGTATCCATTCATCTGGCTGATTGCAAATCCAATTTATATTTGGTTTGATTTTTAATTGAATCTCCATAAAATTCTAATCAATATTGAAATATTTTGGATCAGTTAAATGCTTTGTGTTGTAGGTTTTTTAAGTTTTTTTGTGAAAATAGAAATCAAAATTGAATTGAATTGACATCAAATTTCATCCACCTGTTTAGTTGAGAGAAATTAATGATTGGATATACATATTTGTTTTACAATATTCATTGAGATTGGAAAAGAAAGTGTGTCAATTACATAAACATTTTTATTTACATTCTTTAGATAAATGTAACTACTTGATAAGTAAAATACATCTTCATTTTCTGCAAATCCTTCAAATTAGATAAATCACAGCTCTTATTTCCTTGAATAATACAATTTAAGTTTTTATTGATGCCCATGGCTTAAAACTCAACTTGAGAATATATCAAAGTTGAAACCAGATCTGCTAAATTGAATACTTAGGAGCGGTTTGGGACAACTTATAACACGGCGTCTCACCGTTTGGAAAACACTTTTCAACAGCTTATATGAAAACGCCGTTAAGTTTTTACACTAAACACAGATCTCAGGTCGAACCCCGCGCCGCATTTCATGATAAGCTGCTTATCTGGATAGACACAAGCTGCCCCAAACGCACCCTTAGTCTAGAAACAAAATGTTGTATTCAATTTGATTTGGCTCATCATAAATAACAAATTGAACTAAACTGAAGTCAAATTCTATAAAACTGGTCAGTTTATTTCGTTTTTTTATTTTATATATATATTTGCTCACTTAACTTTTGACTAAAATGTTCCTAACAATTTTCAAAAAATACTTTTCAAGGCAAATACCCTAAAATCCTACCCAGCTGAGCTTTCACTTGCCACTCTAATCTGCACCATGGGAATGATAGAAAGTGCTTCTGTTGCTCTTGTAATGGAGAGGGGATTAAAGCCTTGGCTAATTGGTTTTGATACACGGATCTTTGCTGCTCTTTACTCGGTAAATTTCTTATAAGATTTTAATCATTTCCTGACCTTTGATCTCATATTATACATGTTTTTGATGATTTATTGCTTCAAAACTGCATTTTGATGGCCATAACTCAGGGCATAGTTTGTTCTGGTGTCACATACTACATTCAAGGGATAGTAATGAAGGAGAGAGGACCAGTATTTGTGACTGCTTTCCAGCCTCTTTGCATGATAATTGTGGTTGTTTTAGGTTCTATCATACTTGCTGAAAAGATCACTGTAGGAACAATGACTGGTGCCATCATAATAGTAATTGGCCTATATTTTCTTATATGGGGCAAGGCTAAGGATCACTTGATTCAGTCCT
The DNA here is from genome assembly GCA_002079205.1 of Phalaenopsis hybrid cultivar. NCBI lineage: Eukaryota > Viridiplantae > Streptophyta > Magnoliopsida > Asparagales > Orchidaceae > Phalaenopsis > Phalaenopsis hybrid cultivar. The sequence continues at coordinate 139,552 of JXCR01137313.1, read as the reverse complement.
CTCAGAAGCTCCCCAATGTGCTGAATGATACTAAGAAACCAGCCACAATAGAGAAATACATTGATATCTCCACCCCTTAATTATATATATTAGTCTTGGAGTATTATATGAATCTGCTGAGATCCTGTCATTGTAAGGAAATGAGTGTGATTTAAATTGGTTGCCTATTTCATATGTCATGTTGTATTTTGAATTCCTGTCAGATGTGAAACATTGTATCTGTGTAAGGAATTATTGTGCTTAGCTTTTCTAGCTTTACTTAAAGTGGCTTTTAATGGCTTCCTATCTTTTGAACTCCTCTTTTGATCTTTATGATGAGTTGCAAAGGCTTGTTGAGTTTGGTATCCGATCTGTAATATGTGATTTAATTTGGTATACAGTCTATTGTATAATTTAGAAGCTTCCAAGGTTGTAATTTTATGGTGGAAACTGAGCCTGAAAGTTATGTGTTGCCCTTACTCTTCTCTCTTGATGGTTCATAATTATATTAGAACTTATATTATCATTATATATGTATATTTAACTTGGTTAAATTTTAACAAGAAGCACGTGTAGATTCTAATTTAGCAATAGTAGGTGGTAAAATTTTAATTTAATTGGGAGTGAGAATGCAATATTTTTTAGGCATTTTTATGAAAATTAGCATTTTCTCTTTTGGCCTTGTGCAATAACAATCTCTGACTCAAATTTTATTATAAAAATATATAAAATATATTATAAAATATATCATAAAATTAAAAAACCTATTTCAAATATTATTGAACAAGTATATAAATGAAAGAAAAACATGCATGTTTGAATTACCAAAAGAAGAAATAAATATTTGTCATAATTAATATGCATAAATATTGTTGTTGTTAAGCTCAGGGTCTAAACTCCCAACATAAATAATAGGCAAATGTATGATATATATGAAAAGTTCCATCCAAAGGCAATAAAAAAGTCAATCAAAATATCTTAGGCCCATAGCCCATAGAATGAATAACTAAGTACTGGTGGAACAGCATATATATGTTCTCATCATTGCTCAACTAAAAAATGAAATGAGAAGATGCAGTTTAAGATATATATAATTATATAAGTAGCAACTATACCCTCCTAATCTCAAACTCCTAGACCAACATTCAACAAACTGAAAGCTAGTAGAAGAAAAATTATCAACAGATTCAGAAATTCATACACTAAGTCAACCCCATAGAAGAAAACCACATGTTTAACAAATCAAAAGCCAGCGGCCCAACATAGAAAAAATCATCACAATAGATTCAAGAAACCAAAAGCCAAGCCAACGCCAAAGAAGGACATAATCAATGGATTTAACAATCTGAAAGCCATCACAAGAAAAAACCCATCAAAAGATTTAGCACATCAAAAGTCGAGATAGCAACAAAGAAAGAAAACATCAATAGGTTCGGTAAGCCGAAAAGCAAAGGCTTAAAATAAGAAAAAAACTATCACCAAACAACATTTTCAACACACTAAAAACCAAGCTAGCACTAGAGAAGAAAATCATCAATAGATTCAGCAAACTAAAAGCTAATAAAGTTAAAACCTTCAATAGGTTCGACAAACCGAAAGCAAAAATATGAGACAAAAAAAAGTTACATTATATCATCATTTATAATTCATAAAACTCAAGGATATCAACAATTATAGACCTATAAAATGTCAAACACAACAGTAATAATGAATAAGTAAACCAAACAACACAATATAAACAATAATTATATTCTTCCAAGCCTCCAAAAATTAATACCAATAGATTGAATTTTTATTTCCAACAAGCATAAATACACTAAGATTATTTATCAATAAAATTAGTGATGAAACATCAAAAAACATTGTACAAATACTAATAAATAGCTCCAAACTCTAGCCTTCATCAAGTAAAGTATAGACATACATCATAATATAAGCAACAAGTAAAAAAAATAATAGCAACTCGGCAATAACTAAACAAAACAATAACAGTAATAATGAATTAACTAAAAATTAGTAGTAATAACAAACATAAAGCATCAATGAGTAATAATAGTGAAGCTAAGAAACTGTCATACGACTATAATAGTGATCTTTGCACTTTGTTAATAAACTTCAATGTGTAAATTAAAGCTTTAGCTTATTATGAAAAAAAAAATCTATGACATATTTAAATATAGAGGCTCATATTTAGGATTAAATGTTAAATTTACTTATAATCTAAAAGGTTACATATTGTGCTATGTTTTCCCAAATTTAAATAGTTGCTTAATTTATTATGTCACATCAACCTTAGATATACAAGATTGATATAAATGGTTGCATAATGTTATTAAGTATGCCAACCTTAGATCTATTAGAATTAATTTCTAAGATAATTATAGCACACATGATCATTTTTAAAATCATCATAGCCTATCTAACCATCATAGTCTTGTACATATGCAGTTGCATGAGCTTATGTCATACCGGATATAGAAGAGAAGCTTTTCAGTTGCGTAAATTTTACCTATGTTTCTATATCACTGCAATACATAAATAAATAAACGAAAGCATACACACAATAAAAAAATATACTAAATTAGTAGCTGCGGAAATAAGATATGCCCAAAAAAAGTGTCCAAATTTGCCAAAACTATGAAAATTCAAAAGATTCCAAAATCCATGTAGAATTAACTTCAAATATATTGTAGTTGCACATTAAAATTTTCCTATTATTTTATCTCTTCCTGAAAAAAAAATGGAAGAAATAAATTTTAGTATTTAGTAATAAGAATAAATAAATAAAAATCAACATTGAATGAAGGATTACGAAGGGTGTTTTGTGTTTTTTCATTCTTTCAAGCAAATCTAATCCAACTTGTTGTGTAAATCAAGTAATAACAACTTTAGGTTATAAAATATTTCTATAATCATCCAACACTCTACTACCAGCATTAAAAGTAGATTATGAGGCAAGTGCATTTATAAATACTGATAAAATATCTTGAGTAGTAATAGAAAAATGATGATGCTTAGGTGTTTTTATCTTCCACTACTTGAGCATATCAAAAGTTTCACTACTGCACACAAATAATCTCTGCTTAAAGTACTCTGATAAATCAGGATTAGATCACTTCATAGATCCATAAGATACAAAATTATCCTTAATTTTAAGCAGAAAATCAAACTAAGATGAGAAAATAATGAGATCAAGTAAAGATGAAAGTATCTCCAATGAAACGTTGTTCTCATAGATTATCATGAATTGACTTAATATTATAATATATTCATAAGACATAAATGTATTTAAAAATGTGGAACTAATAAACTTGAATTTTGATATAGGGTCTAAGGTTACAACAGACAACATTAAAAAAATCACATTTCCTCTAATATTTATCAAATTTATTGGCACACTCAAAGCTATATTTCTTATATAGTAAACTTCTAGCACTAACGACTTTATCAGAGACTTCTTGACATGTATAATAGTAGATAAAAATCTATTCAATATAGAATAAAGAATACTAATGATTATTTTAGTGACATCATTCAAAACTGAAAGAAAATCTATAAATTTTTCATATTTTATTCTATCTGAGTTAGCTAGCAACCATTTGAAGATCTCTAACTACAGAGTGATGAAAATATTATCATAAATAAATGCATAATCCAACAAGTTGAAAGTTGAGTATCATCTTGTTAAAACATCAATAGATAAAGACGTTGCGGTTAGAACTCTTAACTGTTTAGTCACTTGTATAAACTTACACAACATAGCAGGTGATTTTTAAAAATATTTTATTGACTCTGATAATTTGAATGATATATTGAAATTTCATTATCTCATCTTGGACCATTATATTCATGATATGTGTGAAACATCTCACATGAAAGCAAATACCATGGAAAATGCAACCCCTCTCTTGATTAAAAATTTGCTTTTAAAGAATTAGCTAATACATCATTGCTACTTGCATTTTAAAGTAATTATAAACACTTTATCATAAAGCTTCCACTTTAATGAATAATCACATAGAGCGTCACAGATGTAAGAGCTAGTATGAGAGGCTCTAACTCAATAAAATCAATAATTATCTATTTTAATTTTTATATTTCATTAATTAATATTATCTTATGTTTAATTATAGATCCAAAAATATGTAATTAGTAGCACCCTATGAGCATCTATAAGATAATATTTGACCTTATTTTTATTACGCTCATATAATTTCATGCAATCATTTTTTATAGTAATATTTGAACAAATTTTTTTCAACTATCATTAATGAATATGCATTTACACTTATCATTTTGGCATTTTCTTGTAGTCATAATTCTCTTAGATCATTGAATATATGAATCTCCATTTTTTAATCAATATTAAAAGCTAATAAGCTCAACTACTTCCATCTTTCTATCTAACATGTCAATTATTTTTTGACTCTTTGGTTTTATCTTATCATATTTCTTAATAAGCCTAAGAAACAATGAAGTCATGCATGCTTTTTATTTTTGAAATTTTATGGCACAACAAATGCATTGTAAAAAAAAAAAATTGACCCCTTTGAAATTGGATTTAACCTCTACAAGGGATGTTATATTTTAGTGCTTTTACTTCCAGCAATCACTTCAATATATTAAGAGTTTTTTGGAGGATTATCAATTGTATTTCATAGAACAACTAACAATGGTTTACTAATTGATGCAGATTAGGATTATTTGAATATTGATATTTCAAATAACTAAAAATAATAGTAAAATATCATAAGCTTCACATTAGAAAACTTAAGCTTATGTCAAACCTTGGACGAATTAATAAAAACTCTAAATCAAAATGTGTTCACTTAGAAATGGCTTTTCCTAAATTCTAAAAAAAATTAATTGAAAAAAGATTAGACATATATATCATCACTCATCATATTCATATTAACTAAATAAACATAAAAAAAGTATACTCATGTCTGAAAATATTAAGAAAAAATTTTGCAAATTTTCAAGAAAAATTTTAAAGATTTTTTTAACCCAACCAAAATTTAACAACTTACTTTAAAGTTTTTCTAATCTATATGAATAAATAGATTTAGAAATTAGTGAGGCATAGATGACATGGTTTTGGATAAAGACTACTAAAGTATTGCTTATAAATCATATTTATCTTGTATGTGGGTAAAGTTTTAAGTCACCTGTACCAAAGCCACAATATGATAGTGTGTTATATGCGAAGTGAATTTAAATTAGATTTAATTCTATATAACCAAAAATAGGAAAATTATTTAGAAAAAATAAAAATAAAAAGAAGTGTAAAATCAAAATCAAACCATGAAAAACCAAATGAATGAAATAGTGCAGACTAAGCATTTAGGAGATTATGTGTATTGATATATGGGATTCATCAAATCATTAATATGACTTACATACAAGCTAATAACTTTGATCATAAATTTTCAATCTTTCAAATGTTCTAAATTTTCTAATATAAGGGTTTATTAGTAAAAAAAAGTTAATTTGCATATCATTAATTTTTTCGAAATAGTTGAAACTTTTATGTATAATAGAGTCTTAGATGTTGCCATAAGACTACGTTTATTTCTATTTTTCTTAACAGATAAAGCTAAATTGCATATAAACTCCTTACCCCTAGACTTAATCACAACTTGGAATGAAGCAGCTCAAAATTTTCTTGCCAAATCATTTCTTCTATATAAAAAATCATCAAACTTAAGAATAACCTAACTTACAATATCCAATTAGATAATGAGTCAATTTATGAAGCATATGATATAATGTCATCATTATGCCCTACTTGATTAATTAATTGGTTATTCAAACTTTTTTGAATGGGCTAATTAGTTCTTTGTGGTATATAGCAGTTATTGTAGCTAGTGAAAATTTTATGTTTAAACCATTCGATAATGTATATCTTGTTCATTTTAACTAAACAATAGTAAAAATTAGATAATTTAGGATTATATCAAGGTCAAGGAGCACTTGTGTGTATGACGATTTTGAAAATGGATAGTCTGGCGACCTTTGCTTTTAAAATGCGGAGTCATTGAACTTAGTAAATAATTAACAAAATAATTCGTATTCAACCACATATAACTTAGTTTAAAGAAATCACCCTAATTCTAACTAGAATAATAATCAATATGTAAAGTCTAATAATTGAAATAATAATCAAACTAATGTTATAAGATATTGGAATAACTAATTTAATAGTTTTTTCAAATCATAAACCTAATTATCCATCAATTTTCACTTGAAAAAATCAGTCTAAGAAAAACAAGTTATAATCAGAAGACTTGGTTTTACAGTTGGATATTTAGTTATAAAATTAAATTGAAGCCATTGGGAGTACTAAAAATTAATTTGAATAATTAACTAATTCTTTACCTAAATATTATAAGGAATGTTACTAAGCAATGCTAAAATTAACCCAAAAGACATAAGTAAGAAATAATATAAGGCTATTTAATTCAGAAGTGGTAGAGCACTAGAGGAGGAGAATATCAAGAAGACTAAAGTAGAACTCTCTATTTCTTTAAATTTTTACTGAAAGGACTTAAGTGACTTAGGAGCCAACATAAATTTGATTCCTTTATACATATTTAAGAAATTACCAATAAAAAAATTTTAAACTTGAAATATAACTCTTGAATTGATAAATCGACCATTGATTTCTCCTATAGTAGTTATTGAGGATGTATTAATCAATTTTGATAAATTTATCTTCTCTATGATTTTAATTTTATTATGTTGGGCATGGAGGAAGATAAAGAAACCTCAATATTTTAGAAAGAACATTTCTTAGAACTGATAGGATGAATATAGACTTGTAAAAATAGGAATTAACTATAAGAGTGTAACAGCAAGGCTAATTATTAAGATAAATAATCTCATTCAATTCCTTATTGTTTTGTTTTATAATTTTTATAGCATTGATAAAGCTAAATGTTAATAAAGATTGAATGATAATTTGAAGATTATAAGATTAGAACAAAATTACAAAGATGAAAAATAGGGAATACAATTTGATGAGTTCAAAATTCCTCTTGTTGAACAAATGAATTTGTGGAATGATTAGAGGCTAATTAAGAGGAATTGAACTTAGAGAAGAGTTCTAAATTAAAAATTGACATAGACAAATTCAGGACGATAAACTAAGCATTAGTAGAGAGGCAGACCAATATTTATTGTGCTGTTAGTATTTTGGTAGTAAATTCTAACTTGGTTTCAATATTTTATATGGAGTTCATATTTTGTAATAAAATTTATTTTCTATAGATAGCACTGCACCGATGTGTATTGAGTGCTTAAGTGTAAGTTTTGTGGTCGTATAATTTCATATGGTTGTTTTTTTTTTAAATTAATTTGTGCTTAGCAACATAACTTCTTTTTGTCCATAGCAATACACCAGTTTAGTGTATTTTTATTTCATTTTGTATTCCTAATATGTGTGATTATTTTAGCATTTAGTAAAAAAGAATAGTAGACTGTCTTTTTAGTTAAAGCATCACAATGTTGGTTTTGTATAACATTGTAATGCTATTCATGTTAATTGACTTGAGTCATTTATTATGACTTCAAAATTTTAGGCATAGTGTTGAGACACTGGGGTCAACATTATAATGCTCTATTAATTGATTTTACTGTTTGACCAATTTTTTGGTAAATAATTAATGATAATTATATAATTTATGACCAAATTTACATAACTTTGACTCCCTTTTTGCCAGTTCAAATGATTAGTCATTGTGTTAAGTTCAAATAGGATTTACATAACTTTGGCTAACTTTGACTCCCTTTTATGACCAAACTGAAGCTGTAGGACCACAATGTTTGCTTATCCAAGAAGTTATCATTTTGTGCTAATTTTTATTATATTTTGATGCTTCTAGTGTTCGTATATTGACACTTATGATTATAGTTCATTTCATTAAAAGCCTGAGCACTACCTTGAAAGAGGAGTCTTGTAGGTTAAATATACCTTAGAATACCAAGGTTAGCTCTTTTTCTTTAGAAATCATGTTAAGTTCAAATAGGATTTACATAAAAAGAAGAGAATGGGAGGACTAATTAACTGGAGCTTGTTTTTTAGTAGTGAGGATGTTGATGGCTGAAAGCTACTCTAAGATAGGTATATCAATCACTTAAGTGTATGTGTCGATCAAATAATATACAAAAAAAAGAGTTTGTATATTGATCCCACGGGGATAGTGCCATAATATTTTGAAAAGAGAAACTCCAGTTTGTTAAACCGTTGAATCTAGTTTAAAATGTTCTAAGCTTTCTAAAACAACTTTAACACTCTAGATAAGTTTTGAGTATTGTTTTTTTTTTCTAAAACCCATGTTTCAAACTTCTAAAGTTTTCAAAAACTAAATTTAATTTTCTTTTCTTTGAAAAAATTTCTTAAACTTCAAATCAAAATTTCAAGTAAATTTATGACCTTGAGACATCTTGCATTCCTCGATCATTCCCTCAAAAATCTCAACAGGGTTGACCGAGCGACTGACCATGGTCTTTTAGCTCTCAGACATCAACTGGTGTGTGAGGAATCGACGTCATAGTCGAGTTCAAACAGACACAAGTAAAGGGCAAGCTTTTGATACATGCGTCATTGGCTGTTTCAAATGAAAAACACAAGAAAGAATATGATAAAAAAGAAACTTTGAAGATCATTATAAAATAAAAATCACTCATGCCTAGGATTCTATCCATCTCAAACCAAGTGACCAAGACTCTACCCTCATTCAGTGGCGAGAGATCACCACTAATTTCTTGCACCTAGACCGATCGAGGTTCATCAGTAAGTTCTGGAGCGGAGTGATAAGTTTGCCAACTCGAGACCATGACAGGATTCTTAGTCGATATACCAGCCCTCGAACCATCCAACTCTTTTCTAGCACTAGCTCCCCCTCTTTCTCCCTCAGAATGAATAAGACGGCCCTTTCTGATCCATCTGCATGGGTATCTTTAGCTTCTTAACAAGTTTCTTCTCTCATTTCTTCTTCAACTTACCCATCAGGCGGTGTTACTTCTTCATCTCGAGGGTGGCCAACATTTTTTCGCAATCCACAGGCTTGGGCAAAGGATTTGACTTTTTCTCCATAAGAATATCTAGAGAGCATGGTGATTTTTGGGAAAGACCAATATGCAGTACTGGAGATAGTCCATCAATCCCTATTTATAAGGGTCGTAGGTACAAAAATCCAAGGAGTTCAATTATTTAGTCTTTAGTTATGATAATTGAGATTTATTTTTGCTTTAAAAATTAACTTATTCTTATTGAAGTTTTCGATTTCAGAAAGTAAGAGAATCGGTGAACTAGATATGTAACAAAACATGTGTCAGCATGAATCCTGGGGTAGGAGGACACATGAAAGAACCCCTAGAGAAAAATATGAGGCCTCACATGTCTGCCTAAGCATTAGCCAACTGTGTCAAAAGCATTCAAGGCCCAAAATTTACCAAGCTACATAAGAAAAAAGTTTTATGTCCATAATCACTCAGGTCAAACAAAACATCAATAATGATCGTCGTGAAGAAAATAGTCGGACAAAAGTTTAACTCTTCTAACACCCTAACCATAAAAATACAACCAAAAGCTCCCTAGAAGCTCTCCTTAATGATATCAAAGGCCAATATTCAAATAAGCCAACCAGCCATCCTAATCAAGAGCCTTCTGACCACCCCGAACAAGAACCAACCAACCACCTTGAATAAGAGCCAATCGAACTCCTTAAACAAAAGTAGACTAATGTCGTTTCAACGAATGATGCAGTGGCTAATGAGTGATAGGCTCGGGCATGCAAAAATACTAGAGTACTTTGTACGACCACCTCTAAAGCATAGGTAAAACATGTTATTTAACATATTGTCCTCTTATCTCCTATAAATAGAATGCCCATAATGTATAATAGGGGGGTTTTCCTTATTTTAGAGGTCCTCCCATTTTGTAACCCTAATCATCAAGGATATAAAATGAGTCACAGAGCTTGTGAACCCAAGATCGCTCAAGTCACTGTGTGCACTTCACACACACACTCACTTTCTCTTGCCCCATTCTCCATTGGTTTGAACGCCCTATTCCTTGGGCATGTCTTTGGGAAGAACACATGAATAATATTAAAAATAAAAATTGTCTGATATATATGTAAATTTCCCTAGTTAAAATGTAAATACTTATGAGCTTTGTTGCCAACTGGTTTGATTGATAAATATTTTAAAAGTTGTTTATGAATCATGAATTAAAATCCTACTTTTATCAAACTCTGGCTTGTCTCTCACTCATAAAAAAAGGTTGATTGGTATGACAATAAATATTTAGAATAATAAACAATAATAACATTTAGAAATAAAAATTAGAAAATAAATATCAATATATTCAAAAAAAAATTTGTATTAGTGGTTAATTTATCATTAGTATTTGATTTTATATGAGATGCATTATCTTTTAGCACAAATTAATCTTGATGCGTGCTAAAAGATTCGCGGCGGTAGAGTAACAAATTATCGTCTTAGCGTTGTACTAAAGTTCAACACACACACAGATGAAATAAAAAAAAACGGTGATGACTCCAGAAGTTTTTACGTGGAAAACCCGTAAGAAAAAAACCACAGAGTCTGACCCAGTTGCGGAAATCCACTATTGATTGTTGATTACAGAAATCCCTTGTCCCACATATGAGAAATGATAACTATATTTTTCAAGGTACAACGTCGATTGACGGCGTCTGGTTGGTGGTGATCGATGACGGTTGGTGGAGGTTTACGACGGTTGGCGGTGATCGACGAGGGTTGGCGGTGATCGATGACTGTTGGCGGTGGTCGTCTGAGGTCAGCGGTGATTGATGACTGTCAGCAGTGATCAATGCGGTCGGCAGTGGTCGTCTGAGGTCGGTGGTGATCGTCTGAGGTCGCCGGTGGTCTGCAGCTTCTCCTCAAGACCTCAGACTCTCTCTAGACTTCCCCCCTTCATGAGAGGGATGTGGCTCTATTTATAGTGTTATGAGTGCAATTAATGCAGGAATATGAACCATTTTTATCGGACGGTCCGGAGAGCTTCCCTCGATCATACAACTTTTAATGGACATTTGAGTGCTTTAATGATGTCAGAATTAAGTGATCTTGGGCTCGTTGGATTCGTCTTGTCGAGCCGCTCGATTTGAGTATAAACTTGTCATATTTGACGATTGGTTGACTTTCCAAATGTATTCATAAATCTTCTAACTGTAGTTTAATGACTTGATCTGGGCTTAATTTGACTTGGATTGGGCTAGTTTTCATATCATTAGGTCCATCTCATTGAACATGTCAGTTTGACTATAAGTTTACTGAAATCAGAGCTCTGGATGACTTTTTATCAAAATTTGAATGTTTCTTGCTTAAAATATCACCTCGAGATTCATGTTGGATGATTAAAATTTATTGGTGGTGTATCAAATATATTAGACAATATAATTAAATTTAAACCATAAATATAACTTAGTCTGTTACACAATCATACATATAATCATACAATAAAATCATGAGATAAAATTTTTGGAAGAAATTTTATGACTATAGAACTTTATATAAAATCTCTAGAAGAACACCTGAATAATATAATCAACTATTAGATGAAATAGCTAAACAATGAGACATTCTCATGTTATGTGATTGACAAATATATCTATGAAAATCAAGAGCACTATATGTGAAAATATGAGATAACATATAATGAATATGTATGATAGAATTAACACCAACCAAAATAAAAGCATAACCAGACATCCTAGCAATTGTTTTCATAACTTTCTTATAAATTGCATAAAAGAAATACATCACTAACTTTGTCATATTTCATTAATTAAAAAATTATGAATTGATTAATATTAATTAATCAATTAAATTCTAAAATAGACAATAAAATGTTATGACAAAAAAAATTCCTCGAATTTGATAAAAATGAACGAGTTAAATACTATCATTGGTGTGGCAGCTCCACGTCAGAAATATTATGCGTGAATAGCGTGCATGCAAATTGATAATATTTTGATGGTATTCACTATAATACGACCACAATATCACCAAATTTATATCTTAATATTTATTTCTAACCCAAAAAAATATATTACCACAATATCTAGGTATCAATCCACACCCTATCTTTCTATCTACTCTCGAGCTAAAAATGTTAATTGCAAACGAACTAGGTGTAAGTTGGTGGTATTAGGATAATATTATAATATTATTGAGGTGAATACTGCCCAATACCATGATGTGCACATGCAAATAGTTGATACCACATGTATTATTTGCTCACTCTTGAGGGAGCGATTATTGTGTGTAGAATTCACACATGTGCAATATCAATATTTTGATTATCAATACTATCAAAATACCATCAAATCCATATTGGGTAATGTGGAGACCCGGCCCGCTGAAATTTTTAATTAGTTTTCTAATTAAGAATCTCACGTACCACTCATCTATTACACACACCTACCGCTCACCTATGACACCCACCTATCGCTCACCTACCTCCCACGTGCTGCTCTCATGGTTTCTATAAATAACATCTTTTGGCTTAAAAGAGGGCCAAGCCAAGCAAGACAAAGCAAAACAAGTCAAGCCAAGCAAGACAAAACCAAACAAGTCAAGCCAAGCAAAGTCAAGCCAAGTTCTTTTGAGAGCTAAGAGAAATAGAGGAATAGAGAGAGAGTGGAAGGGAGAGAAGAAAATAAAAAATTTCTTGTAAACGTCGAGGCACTCGACGTTGTAATTCCTCGAAGAAATAAAATCATCTACAGCTCCATGAACGTAGGAAAATTTACCGAACCGCGTAAATCTGTGTGTCGCTCTGGAGTTTTTTCTGCCTGCAATTTTACTCGTTTAATTTTTTGTTTTATTGCCGTCGTTTTTCACAACAATCCATACTTATTTCACCTTATCTCATCCCCACTCAAGATTTGTTAGGGGCACTGTGAAGCTGTCCTAGAAAAAACAGTTTGTTTTCAAAAAGTTGCGGTGACTATTATAAATTTATTTTATTTTCAAAAAAGTAAATTATAATTTTATGACAATCGCCACACATTGATAATTTAGGTTAAAAAATATAAATTTTATCACAAAAATTTTTAAATAAAAGAAAAAAAAAATCCTTCAGAAAAAAATTGTTATTTAGATTTGAAAAACATGCCAGACCTCTCCAGGGTTTAGCATTGCGGACGGCTCCCATGTGACTGTAGAAAGTAAGGGAGACATTGAGCCATGACTACGACCGACCGAAGGCCGCCAGTTNTTCTTTTTCTTATTTTATGCTGCGTGATTTCTTACTTTTGAGGGTCTTCAAATATTGAATCTGTGAATTTTACAAACAGAAGCTATGAATCGAATCATCTTTAACTTTTATACAGGCTTTTATTTCTTCCGAGAAGCTCTTTTCCTAGCATCTGTGCTTGATTTTGGGAGAAAGTATTTTCAGCCAAGTGAGCAATGAAGAAGTATGTTTTTTATTGTTTTGTGAGGTACTGGTTTGGAATTGAATTTTAGTTTGAGGTTTTACTGTTCAGAGTATGGTGTCAAATTTTGTTAGCAGAACTAGTTTCAAAGTTGAAATCTAATGTGCTTGTTGTGGAAATCGTTCACTCATTAAATTTTGAGAGCTGATTGTCCAATGTGCTTCATTTTCTTTCCAAGAATGTAGTGATATGCAAGGTATAGAAATCAAGATTGGGTTAATTACGGGGCAATTTGACATTTGTGGTTTAATTATAATCTAACAATCCAAAATACACACACACAAACACAAATTTATGTATGTTTGCATATATATAATTAATGATAATAAAAGGTTTTATTTTTACCATCACATTAATAAAAAGGAAGTTGAGGATGCTTTAAAGAAAATCAAGGGTGCAAAATTAGTAGGATCTGATGATATTCCAATTGAAGGTTGGAAATATTTAGGAGATTTGAGAGTTTCTTGACTAACTAAACTCCTTAATATTATTTTTAAAACTAAAAAGTTGTCTGAGAAGTGGAGGAAGAGTATTTTGGTCCTCATTTTTAAAAATAAAGGAGATGCACAAGAGTATTTAAATTATAGAAGAATTAAATTGATGTGACATACTTTAAAATTATGGGAGAGGGTAGGTCTACTAAAATTTATACTAAAATTATGGGAGAACATAGGTTAAGATATGATACAAAAATTTATCATAATCAGTTTGGATTTTTGCCAGGTAGGTCTACTATGAAATTTATACATTTATTGAGAGGTTTGATTAATAAGTATCGAGACAGTAAAAGGAATATACATATGATTTTTATTGATTGAAAAAAAAAAAAAAAAAAACTTATGATAAATTCCAAGAGAAGTTCTTTGGAGGGTTATAGAGATGAAAAATGTTGATATGACTTATATTCAAGTCATTAAAGATATATATACTAGAGCTATTACTTGTGTTCGAATAGAAGGAGGATTTGTCCAAGTATTTTCCTATTTCAGTTGGATTATAGTAGGGATTGGCTTTTAAGCCTTTATCCTTTTGCTTTAGTTATGGATGCTTTTGCTGGACATTTATTGGAGGATGTACCTTGGTGTATGCTTTTCGCCGATGATATCCTTATTGTGGATAAGACTAGAGAAAGAGTTTAGGAAATACTTGAATTATGGAGGCCTACATTAGAGTCTAAAGGCCTTTGTTTGAGTAGATTTAAAACTGAATGCATGGAATGTAATTTTAGTAGTAGTAGCTCTAGTGGTAGAGTTGTAACTATGGGCGATCAAATCATTAAAAGGTGTGACCGTTTTAGATATCTTGAGTTTATTGTTTAAGGTGACAGTGATACAAATGGGGATGTTAATAATAGAATTTAAGTTTGTTAGTTGAAGTGGAGGAATGCATCGGGCCTTTTGCGTGATAGAAAAGTACCTCTTTGACTTGAAGGAAAATTTAATAAGATGGTGGTGAGATCTGCAATGCTTTAGGCACAAAATGTTGACCTTTAAAAGAGAAGCATAAAACAAAGTTAAGTGCTGTTGAGATGAAAATGCTTAGACGGATGAGCGGCCTGACAATTAGAGTCAAAATGCAAAATAAATCTATCCGTGAAAGTGCTAGTGTAGCTCTAGTGACATATAAGATTGGAGAGACTTGTTTTAGATGATTTGGTCACATTAAATGTCAATCATCAAATGATCCAGTTAGGAGAATAGATGTTTTAGATTTGACCTATGTTAAACTGTAGAGGTAGACTTAAAAAGATTTGGGCATATTGTATAAAACATAATCTTAATCTATTGGAGTTAAACAAAAATATGAACTCATAGGACACAGTGGAGAAAAGATTCATGTAGCTTAGTGGGTAAAGGCTGCTTGTTGTTGTATGATATTTTTTAATCACATATTTCTTAAGGAACTTATCTAGTTTAGCTGCCTAATTTTTCATCAACTTTTGTCTTCATTTATTATCATTTTTTATCAGTATATTCAGAATGTCTTGAGCTTTCAGCTGTTTTCTATTGTGATTAAAGATCCATTATCAGTTCCTTGACCTTAATTAACTATCCGGGAAACACTTTTTACTATACTCTTGTTTTATTTGTTCTTGTTAAGTGTTGAACTGTTAAAATCATTTGAGTAACTATTTTGGACAGTTTTGCATTCTTCCTCTCTTTTGGTTTTTAATACTTTGGTATTAATTTTATTATTAGGTATTAAGTGCTCTTCTTCTATCCTCCATTTTACATTTTGAAACCATTGAAGTGTAATTTTTTACTTTCTTATCTTCACAGAATGTTGTTGTTATAATGCCTTCCATATCATGATTCCTCAATCTATATTTTTCATAATAGCCACACACCCATTTCACATTATTTTTAAAAAATAAAAATCAGGAATGGATCTAAATACCATAGCAAGTTCATTATATTCTTATATGGCATATTTTACCTGATACGTTTCTACATTTTAATATGTAGCATTAAATCTAAGTTGTCCTTTTGATTCTTGATGAAATTGTGATTAAAAGGCCAGTGATTCATATTTCATTTTGATCTATCTTTTGGTGTCTTCGTTGTAAACCTTCTACGGATATATTAATGCTTTGATACATGATATAAAAGTATCAGGTTTTGTATCAGCTATGACCAATTTATGGAATTGTAACTATTAATAAGCAATGCCAAGGTTGACATGTGATGCCCTTGCAAGCCATAATTTTTCATCAGTCCAAGTTGCATCCTTTCTAGATTAAACACTTTCATTTATTTCTCTGTATATTTTTTGAAACTTTTTGTGTATACTTTGTACCGCATTATTGCCTCATTTTTTCCGTTACCTAATTCATCTTCATATTCTGAAATTTTTTTTTGAACTCTGCAATATATTTTACCCTCTTTAGTACACCATTCTCTTCTCTTATACCCTGTTAATCTGCACATTCTTGATGGTGATTGTCCATTTTCACTCTCAGTTGATGTTTTCATTCACATTGTTACCTGGCATTGGGAATCATCTGGCATTATTAAACCTGAGTTCAACCATTCTTTGACTTTCTATCAATGCTTTCTTTGTGTTTGGACTTGGTATCTTAATGGACAAATGTATCATTCTCAGGTTTTGGCTGGTATCCTGAGAGCAACAGTAAAATTACCAAAACTTGATGGATGCAATCAGTTTTTTCCGCTTGTTACTTTCACATGAATGCTTGTTAATTTTTGTAGTAGAATCTAAGGCCTAGGGTTGATGCGACTTTATTAATTTGGACATCCTTATTTGCATTACTTATTGCACTTCTTAGTCCTTTTTATACAACCAGCTATTGGGAAAAATGTTCAATTGCTCCTCCTATAAAATTCATCTATGTTCTTTCTACATTCTAAAGTTATCCTTTGGTACATATCAGTTAGACCATCTTATGATATATTATTATTTATTTTCTTGTTCCATGATTTTTTGTTGATTCATTGAAGTAAAATTTGCTGTCATTTTTCATATATATATTTTTTATTTAATTAATTCTTATTAGTTAATAGGGTGATCGATACAAATAGTTTATGTTGGTGCTGCTTGTAAGAATTTCCGTTATGCTTTACTGATATTTTTGGTGTGGTTATACATGTTAAGGAAAACCTCTCTACTTGCATAATACTTCAGCGTTGTTCAGTTGGTTCCTGTAATGGGCACTAAAGATGATTGCTAAAGTATTTTTTGTTTATTTTTATGCTCAACTCTTTTCAGTACTGCTGGGTTTTTTGAGGGGGAACTTACATGCATATAACAAAATTCTTATGTATTTTTTATCTAAAGTCTAGGTCTTTACATATATAAAACTAAAACCTTTAAATCACATTCCAAATTTTACCAATATTATATTTTTTAAAGTGAAGCAAACCTTTTCATATGTATAAGTTAATGTGATTGAGACAGTAAGATGTTATATAAATACTAAAGTTTAGGTATTAGATATATATAAAAATAAAAATGTTGTGGTATTTATGTGAATTCTTTTTTTTTTTTTTTGGGAAATATGTTTAAATTTTAGTATATTGGAATTGACTAAATAGCATATCTGTCATTTTCCTGACCTTTTATGATGTTGAAGAAAGACTAGAACTAACTTTTTTCTCTTTTCCTAATCCAAGAAACTTTTTTATGAATTTTTGAACTTTGTTTCACGTTGCTTCTATTTTTGAAAGGCCATGTAAGGTGTCTCAAAAGGCAGATTCCTTTTTTCTGCCTTCAATTTTGTGTTATTGTGAAATTAGAGACTTACTGAAAAGTTGAAGGAAATTTGGCTTGGGCCTGAGTAATACAGCTAAATTAAAAAAATAGAATTTTAAGAAAATTTCCCTCTTTTTTTTCTCATCATAAAATTCATAGTCATGAGGTCCAACAATGTCTTCAAATTCACCCAGAGTTTAAAAAAAGAAAAAAAACAATAGAAAGATGGATGATTTAGTTGAATCTCATAAGTTGGATTGTTTGAATTATCCCTTCAGATGGTTCTTGTTTGAAGAAATTGACTAATTCTTACTAATTCTTGTCAGGATCATATACATGGACACAATAATGATGCTACCATAAATTCACTTAATAATCTCTCATTTTTGTTTGAAGGTCATTCTTCTATCCAAAACTAAGCTCTGCTGTTTAGTTGCCTTGGGTGATTGACTTGGATAATATTGAACTTAGTGATTCTTTAGTTCAAGGTAATATTGATAATTATCTTCTGGTGATTCACAGCTTGTTGATAATGTTTCTTTTAACTATAGGGTTGGTCCTTCACTTTGAGTTGAGAAATGCTGGTTGATTTCCTTAAATTGCTTTCTTCTCATTTTTTCATAAAAGTAATTTTTTTGGTGACATTGTAAGATGACATTTAAGGTTTTAAAATGTTGTCTAGGAGAAAAATATGACAAGAAAGAATATAGTTACATCTATAGGTCTAATGAGATACCAAGCTTTTATTATGCCTAAATGATTTAGAATATTTGTTTCATTGTAAATCATATTTTTATTAATAAAGCCAAAAAGTTAATTAGAAATCGGAAAATTCTTATTTTAGTTCTCTTGCAATCTTTTTTTTCTGCTAGCTGGATTTTGAATATTCAATATCATTTGGGCTTTTCATAGCTCCTTTGCTGATTGCTCTAATATTTTTTTGAAAAGATAAATGCGCCATATGTTTTTGAAATGATTTTGTTCAAGCCCTTCAAATTAAAGTTTCTAGGGAAATACATATGTAGCACACAATTCTTATGTACTTGCATATCTCACACCACACACTTTGGCACTTTAAACCTATGCATTAAAAGTTGTATTTCACTTTTAAAAGTGATAATAATGCTACTTTTGATGTGATATTAAAGATTTGAGTGTTTTTTGTCTATATGAAAATTTAGGTGTGAGATATCTAAAATACATAAAAATGTGTGCCATGTATGTAAATGTCCCAAAGTTTCCAATAATGTCGGTAACTTTAATTGAAAAATTGCTTTCAAAACCTAATATGTACATTCATAACATGACTTAAATAGGGTATTACAATGTTTTACAAATAAAGCCACCCCCCTAGACTTCTTTAATATTCCCTTTTTACCAATAGGACCCAAAATAAGGTCTACTTCTCAACACTTCCTCTCAAGTTGGGCAAAAGATATCTACTTAGCCCATCTTGTCACATAACCTAGACAAATCTAATGAACTGAGCCCTTTAGTGAGGCAGTTAGCCACTTGCTCTTAGTGGCTAAATGATTTAGCTCCAGTAGCTTGTTATTCAACTTTTTCTTGATGAAGAATCCATCAATCTCCACATGTTTGGTTCTATCTAGTTGCACCAAGATGCGGCAATGTTGATTGCTGACTTGTTGCACCACAACTGTTTTTGAGTTTTTTAGTCCATCTTGAGCTCGACTAACAAAGTTCTCAGCCACATCATCTCGATAACTCTTAATGTCACGACCCTTTGCCTCTGCTTTTGATCACATTACTACAAACTGTTTTTTACTCTTTCAGGAGACCAAATTGCCTCCTATGAACATGCAATATCTTGAGGTGGATCTTCTGCCATCTGCACAACTCGCCCAGTCAACGTCACGAAAGCCCTCAATGTTTGCATGCCCATTCTTTCTGAAGATCAATCATTTCCCTGGTGGACTCTTTAGGTACCTCAGACTTTGATACACTGCATCCATATGACCCTTCCTTGGATCATGCATGTAGCGGCTCACCACGCTCACTACAAAAGTGATTTTGGGTCGAGTGTGACACAAATAGATCAGAAGTCCTACTAGTCTTTGGTACCTCTCTTTATCAACTGGTTTTCATGCCTTTGCACTCAGCTTGACCTTCTGGCAATTAAAGATACTGCAAATTCGCACTTCAATATGTATGTTTTTGTGAGGAGATTCAATACATATTTTCTGTGGGACAAGATCATCTCCTAGGTCCACAAACCACTTCAATCCCACAAAAGTATCTGTGCTGTCCAAGATTCTTCACCTCAAATTCATTGACGAATCTCACCTTCAGTTGGACAATCTCTGCCTCATTATCAATGGTAACAATGATTTCATCTACATAACAATAGTGTGACCTTCATGTTGTCGAAAGAACATCATATGGTTTGCATTAATCTTACGATATCCCATGCCCTTGAGGAGACTATTTCATGCCATACAATGACTTTTTGAGCCTACACACCTTGCTCACTATTTGGAATATATCGAATCTTGGTGGTATCTCCATGTATACCTCATCCAGTAACTTACCATGAAGAAATGCATTTTTCACATCAAGTTTGTAATCTCCATCCACCATTCATTGCCAGAGAAATTAGTGTCTTCACTGTGCTTATCTTTGTTATTGATGCAAATATTTTATTATAGTCAATGCCATATGCTTGATTGTACTTTTTCACCGTGCTTTGTACCGCTCCACATTCTCTTTGAGTTTGCTTCACTGTGAAGATCCACGTGCACCCAATTATATTTTTTCTCGCTGGCAGTGGCGCTGTCTCCCATGTTTCACTTTTATCAAGAGTCTTAAGCTTTTCATATATGGTTGCTTCCACTTGGGATCATCCTTTGCAACCTGTCAATACTTGGATATAGAAACAATATCCAAAAATACAATGAATACTGCATGTAAAGGTGATATGTTAGAATATGAAATAAAGGTAGTAATGCCATGTTCTCACCCAATGTCATATATTGCTGTGAGAGATTCTCCTTAAAGTTTGGGTTAGAAGGAGGAGGAATCATATCACATGAGAGTTTTGAGTCGAAGGTGGATATCATAGGTGTCTCAAGAGTCGGGGAAGATCAGGATAAGGGACTAGTTGACACATGTGGCATTGCAGGCATCATTTTCTCATTTTGCTTGCTTCTCCGTGTATATACCATAGCTTACATTCAGCCGAACTCCCACCACCTCTTGGTTCACTCTCCTCATTTTTGTTCCTCAATTGATTCATCTTATATCACAGAACAAGACATTGCTCCCACTTGTATCACTCTCTCACCATTGCCACTCACCCTCTTGTCTCATATCTATAGTGTTTGGCGAGTCATTGAAGAATGAAGTCACCACTTGAGTGTAGTACAGTTCAAAATCTCTAGATGACACATCCATGCTCACAAACAGTCTCTTCTCGATTGGGTTCCAACAGACATACCATTTTTAGGTAGAAGAATAACGTACAGATACACATTTCACAGCTTTAGAATCCAACTTCTCTACTGATGACCTATTATCTTTCACAAAATATACACATCCAAACACCTTCAATGAGTGGTTCCCACTATTATCTTCTTTCAACATCTGACAATGAGACTTTCAATCCAACACAATCGAGGGCATCCTGTTGATCAATTGAGCAGCTATCATGACTGCTTGCCCCCATCGGCGCGTTGGGATATTCGTTGCGGTCATCATGCTTCGGGCTACCTCTAGAATGTGCTATTATTCTTCTCTGCTACTTCATTTTGTGTCGATGTGTGTGAACATGTGGCTTGTTGCTGCATCACTTGGGCTGACAAGTATTCTCTAAATGTTTTGTTGATAGAATCTGTCCCATTATTAGATCTCAATACTTTCACTACTGTAGCATATTGAGTTTGGACTGGTTTTTGAAATTCTTTAAAGCAATAAACACATCACCCTTATTTTTCATCAAGTATAACCAAGTAACATGAAAAATCAATCAATCAAGGTCATAAAATTTTGATAACCATTCATAAAATTTGTAGAAGAATGTCCCTAAACATCAGAGTATATCAATTCAAAAATACCAGAACTCATATTACTAGAACTGATATAAGAGCTCCTAGTAAATTTGTCAAACTCACAAGCATCACAAACAAATTTTTGTTAATTTGCATTTTCATACAAAGAAAATATACCCTACTCAATAAACTAAAATAAGAGTGTGTCATGTGTCTATGTTGTAGTGACAACACATCCTTCACACTCTTCTCAGATTCTTCTAGTCCAGCACTCTCTAACATGGATGTCAAAGCTGAGTCTATCCACTTTCGATCCAAGTACCAGAGTCTACTATGCCACATTCTAGTTCTAAATGTTCAGCCTGTCTCTTTCTCTTAAAAGATCCACCTTAGGAATATCAAAAGGAAAAACATTTTAGTTGGCAAATTATGTCACTAATGGATAAAATGTTCACAGGAAAAGAAGGAACATGCAAAACATTGAATAAAGTCATATAATTTGTTGCACTCATTGTATCATTTCTAACTACAGTTTGTGTTGTATCATCAACAATCTGAATGTTCTCTGGTACTGTTAAGGGAGTATATGAAGAAAACTCTCTAGTAATACCTGTCATATGTCGAGATGCACCAGAATCTACTATCCATTCTAATGATCCTATGGTGGGAATAAAGACAAGAACATATGTATTACAAGTATCTTTATTAGAGTAAGCATAAGTTATAATGTTACTCTTTGATGACGATTGGTTGGAAGCCTTCTCAGCCCCATCTGTTATTTTCTGTTTCTTCTTCAACAACTCCAGACACTCATGATCCTCATTGGTAAAAACTACATCTGTGCCTTCCTTCTCTGCTACCATCAAATTGATCGGTGGGCCCTTTATTCACCTTTTTGACCATCACGATCACGGCCTCCACCTCGTCCACGTCCACGTCCACCTGTCTCTCTCCTCAGGTATCCTAGGACACAGGTCTTGCTCAGATGCCCAACTTCACTATAATTATAGCACTTGTGAGTCTCCCTCTGGATGCATATCATGGCACATATCATACGTGAGGTTGAGGCAACCAAAATTGATCTTGCACTTGGAAGTTCACTTGGTTCAGAGTGTAGCTTCATGCGACTCTCCTATATCATTCTAGCAATGGCCTCATCCTGTGAAAGAATAGGCGCTTGAGCTAGGAGGACAGATCTCCTCTAATCAAATATCAGTTTCAGATGGGTCAGAAACTGTATAGTCCTTATCTATATAAAGATCTCACATTTCTTGCACTTTGGATCGCCATAGCTCGACGTGAGTGAGAAGTGATTAAGATCTACCCACTGCCGCTCTAGTTCTATGGAGTACTCTTGAATTGATCTATCATTCTGAAGCACTGCCTCCATCTCACGCTAAATCTTGAACGACCTCATGTGATTTTGAGCTTTAGCATAGATTTTCTTCAGCTTCACCTAGATGTCGCTCACCTTTTGAATGTTTACTGATGAGGCAATCGATGAAACCATCGAGTTTAGCAGCCATGTGCAAAACAAAGCATGTGTGGTTCTCCACTCATCCCTCTCAGCACTGTCACTCTTTGGCTCGACTTTTGTCAGATATCCCTCTAGTCTCTTCTCTACTAGGACAGCATCGATTTGTCGTGACCAACTCAAATATGTGGCCGGTCCATCAAGTTTTAGAATCACAGGAGGGAGATCCAGCTTCACTTGTGTTGGAGTACGTGCTGGACAGCGACTTCCGTCGAGATGCTTGCTCCCTGTATGAGCCCGATCAAGACCTTTAGAATGTCAGGATCTATCTTCATCAGAAGTTCCAATCCTTTACCTCGCGCACTATCTCTATCTTCTGTCATTAGAAATTCCGATCCGACATGACTGCTGAAGACCACCGAAACGACTCATGCTTCCCTGTATGTCGTTAGCTCTAAACGCAATTTCTCCGAAGGATCGAAGCGAAAAACTGTGAGTTTGGGGACTTTTTATGCCGATTCGGGTATCTGTACGTCTATCCAGAACGGATACCAAAAAACTGCGAGGTTCGGGTCTCTTTACGCCGATCCGAGTATCTTTATGCTACTATCGACCAGATTGAGCAGCTTGCCGTTGCTTCGCGAGGACACTGCCGAAGGAAGACAAAAATGGGAGTTTCGGGTCTCTCTACGTCGATCCCGACTGATGGATCGAGCAACGGGCGGCTAGGGCTCTAATACTGAATTGAAAAATCTCTTTCAAAATCTAGTTTGTACATTCATAACATGGGCTTAATAGGGTATTACAATGTTTTACATATAAACCCCTATATTTCTTCAATATTCTTTTTTTACCAATACCCTTAAATAAGGTCCAATTCTTAACAACTTTATTTTTGTTCTGTTATCTATGCAACTTCACCTAGAGCTGGCAGAAGTTTATTATGATAAAATTTGCTTGAAGTTTCTATCACTGTTAGTGGCCCTTGGATGGTGGGTTGAGATTTTAATGTGACTTTTATGTCCTAGTGAATGATTGGGAGGAGCTTCTCCTAATTGGAATCATGTGAAAGAATTCTCAAATGTTATGCTATATTGTGGTTTTATGGATATTAATTTTTTTGAGTACCATGCATGCTTTGTCTCAAAAGGGATCTTTGGTAACGTTTGCATAGAAATCTTATCGGTTTTACGTGGAATGAGAAATTCCTTATTCAGGTTATTTGACTTAGTATTATGATTGCTTCAGACCATTCTCCTCTGCTATTTAAAATTAAAAACTGTGTTTCTGTATGGGTACATTCCAGTTTCAAAATACGTGGTTGAATGCTTTTTATGCAGTTGTTGGCTGTTATAGCAATATTTTGGAAGCTAAAAAGAAAAGAATAATATTATTACCTTCTATTCTCAATGAAGCCGTAGACTTGTTAGGTGCACTGCAATGTATGGAGTAAATTTATTGGAAGCCAGCAATATCAATTTTTTTTTGCAATTTGTTGATGAAAAGAAAACTTTTAACATTTTCATAAATTTACAATTTCTAATGATGAATGGATAGAAGAGGATGCTCCTATTGTAATTCTGCTATTAATATTCAGTTTTTTTTTTCCGATAATTTAAGTAGTAATCTCATCAGAAATTCAGATTGAGATTCTTGTTTATTATCTCTGACATTGATAATGCTTTCTATCTGCCTCTCGTTCTGCAGAAGAAATTTTTAATTTTTTACTGGAAATTGATGAGCATGGTGGCGGGTTTAGATTATTTTTCTATTTTATTTTTTTAATAGTGTTGTCAATTGATTAAGGAGGATGATGAAAATGCAATAAAGTTTTTTAAGGTTAGTTTTATACATAAATTATTTAAATTTTTTTGTCGTACATTCATAGCCTTTATTCTTAACATATTTACTCTGAATTGTAGGATTTTTGTCAGATTAGTTTGTATTGTTTTTAATATAATAATTTTTAAAATTATAACTTTGAGACATGGCGCCTTGCTTCCTAAACTCATCTTGAAGAAATAACTTGGTTTGGTGAAATAATGTAATATTTTTGATAATATATTATCGACTTAGCACTTGATTCATGATCCTTATCTTAGACTTCATGGACATAATATTATTCTAAAATTGAATATTTCAAAATCTTATGATTGTTTAGATTGGAATTTCTTGTATATTATATTACATTGCTTTGGCTTAAACATTCTTTCATCAATTAATTAAAAGTTGTGTGGAAAATGTTTGGTAATTCTATGGTCCTTTTATTATTTTCAAATCGTCAGGTGTGTCATAATTGGTTATCAGTGAACTCTTGTTCTTTTTATTCTAGCTGCTAAATGACTTTGTAAAGGTCATATCAATTTATTGAAGGGTTATTCCCATTGGAATTATAGAAGACTTAAAGTATTCTTATTTCTCATTATCTTTTGCTAATGATTTTATAATTTTCACTAATGTTACTCCAGCTATGATTGAATTGCTTAAGTTTTTTTTCTTTTGAGAAAAAAGAGTGTTCTTGTTATTTATATAAGAAAGACTTGTTTCTTAACTTCAAATTATAGGTCTTCTAGTAGCCATATTAATTCCATTTCTCTTGGTTTGGGTTTCCGTTATTAATCTCTTCTTATAAGGTATTGGTTCTGGTTTTTATAGGTAACAAGAGATTCTTTTTATTTAATTTGTTAATTGCTTTTGCTTGGGAAAATTTTAGGTGCTGTCATTTGGAGATAAGAATACCCTTTATTTGTACGGCACCTTGTCAATTCCAATTATTTTACTGTAAACATTTCAACCTGCTTCTTTTGTTTGTAGTAGGATTGAAAGATCATTTAATAAGTTCTTTTTGGGATTTTCCTTCTTATGGAAAAAAATATTCATCAAGCTTATTAAAACTTTTTCTATTAAACTGGTCGGTTTTCATGAAAAGGAATTGGTGGGTTGAGTTTATATACCCCAAATAATTTTTGCGCAAACATTCTCTTTCTTGTTATTATAAAAGTGGGTTTCTTAATTTTGATAGCATTATTATGGTATTAAGAGTGAAGCTGAGAAATTCATCCCATGGGGGTTGGGTGGACCTTGTTACTTTTGGCAATGTAATTGATGAGCAACTTCTGGATATTATTCCACTTTTCAAGTTGGTGTTATTAGTAACATTTCACTTGCATTTTGTTTATTAAATCTCCTTCAAGAGCCTTTGTTAAGCTAATTCTGTGTTCAAAATTTTTTTGAGTTAAAATCTTCTGGTATCAGATTCTATATTTTTTTGGAGATTGCAGTATTCCAATTTCCATATTTCATTTTGGTAAACTACTTTTTTATTTTCCTTTCAAGTTAAGAATATTTCATTTGATTTTTCTTGAGAAGATTTTATTTTGTTGAATAAGTCTCTTTCAGGAGGCCTTGTTATGAAGGAAGTTGGGAAAATGAAGACATGTTTAACAACTCCTGTGTTTAAATTTATATGGGGTAAAAATATTCTGTTGTCATATTCTATTTTGCTGTAGATCGCTTAAACGATCATTCTAGTGAATTTTTTTTGGTAAAAATGGGATTTTGTGTGCCTGATATTTGTCATCATTGCCGTCTCATTCTGACAGTAAACCATGTATGCATTAATGGCATTATTACTTTGAAAGTTTGGTTATGGTTCTATAACATATTTAATCAATTTTGTTTTGTTTTTTAAATTCTTCTGTATGTGAGCTTTATTGCCATGAATTTCATCTTCAGGTGATACTATTAAAGGTTATATACCTATTCTTATTTTTGATTGGAACGAAATGAGAGAACGTATCCTAGTTCTAAGATGGATCATATCAGGGGCATAAATAGATTACTTGTTCGGATTTATCAAAACAATAATGCTTTTTTTTAGGGCTGTTAATGCTGTTGCTTGTATTGGCTTGCGAATCCTTGAGAATTACCATTCTTTAGGATTTCATTATTTCTTGGCGAAAACCTGCTCTTAGCATATTTGAGATTAATATTGATGGTATTGCTGTAATAATGTGGTAGATGGCGACATTTTCTAGGATTCTCAGGGCAATATTATCCTTGTATTTGCTGCCTTTTTCACTGATTCTGCTCTCTTTGTTGAAATTATGGTTCTCAACTTGGTGTTATAATCTTTTTTGCTCTTATTTTTAATATTATTTGGATTAACATGGATGCTTTAGTTCTAAATCTGATTAAGAATTGAAAACATGGGAATGTGGTCTTCTTTTATGAGGACAATTTTCTTATATCTTGATTCTTTGCAATATTTCACCCTTCAGATTATTTTAGAGAAGGCATCCTTGTGCGGATTGGTTAGCCAACTTTGATGCTTATTTTGATATTTCCATGGACTTCGTAGGTTCCAATAACCCTTCTCAATTGAGATCATGAAGGCTGATAAATTGCGTATATCTTTATTTTCCTAGGAATAATTGGGACTGTTTTCCTTGATTTTGTTTATCATCTCTGTTGTTGTTTATCTTTTTCCTTTTTTTTTTATGAGTTGGCAGTAGTAATCTTTGAGCCTTTTTGTACAGTTTCAAGTGTTAATAACTGGTGCATGTTTTTTTATTTTTTCCAGACGTATTAGAATACCATTAGATTGTGACTGATCATAATTCTATATTGTGATTAGTTGGCTATCTTAGTTTTGTGGCTGATTCCTTTTCATTAGTTTTGAAGTTTGGTGAGTTGCAGACAAACAGGATATAATAACTATGATATTTGCGCTATAAGTTTCTTACATAGATCATTATCTTCGAATTCAGCGATTTAATCCTCAAGGTTGGTTTGTGTTCGTTTTCATGAGAGATTATTGTCTGATTATTCCTTTTTGAGTTTGAGCCTGTTAGCCTGCTCTTCATCCATGAGCTCATCCTGTGTTATGTGTTTTTTTTTTTTTTAATTGTTATTGTGGACTTTTGCCTGATGGCTGTTGCCTGATTTAGAGGCTTTTGCTATGAGATCTTTGGTTATTATACCTTACTGCAATGATAAGTTGGTTCCTGAATTATATTTTTCAGGAATGCTGAATGGTATCTTTTGCGCTGTCCAGGTGATGTCTATGTCTGCATTATCATTTGTTACTCTGATTTAACTTTTTTTTTTTTTTTTTT
>JXCR01137313.1:76800-104369 GCA_002079205.1 Phalaenopsis hybrid cultivar | reverse complement strand
ATATATATATATATATATATATTAAAAGGAAACCGATATTTGACAGAGGCCCAAATATCGATTTCCCATGCGTTTTTTTGGCCGAGCCCGCATCATTTGTGTAAAATTCTAGAGCCCCAGCGCCATGATGAGTTCGAACCTTTGACT
Organism: Phalaenopsis hybrid cultivar; assembly: GCA_002079205.1. Taxonomy (NCBI): domain Eukaryota; kingdom Viridiplantae; phylum Streptophyta; class Magnoliopsida; order Asparagales; family Orchidaceae; genus Phalaenopsis; species Phalaenopsis hybrid cultivar. Next base: position 104,222 of record JXCR01137313.1, on the reverse strand, counting down.
TGAGGGGACTTACAGTGACCCCGCAACCAACAGACCAAGGCTATATATAAAGTGCAAATATCTATTCTATTTCATCCCAGGCATTGGCCATTACTTTTGTCTGGCTTGACGGGCGGTATGTTGTGTTTATAGTAATCTCAAAGTGAAATTAGAAGGCATTGATGCCCATTCTAATATCTCTTAAACTATAATATTATGACGTATTGTTTCATTTAAACTTTATTGCTCTCATTTACTATTTAAGTTTTTGGCATGAATCGCTTCGGGTCAAAATTAAGTCAATTTTTTATATTCTAAAGCTTCTTCTATTAATATGGTAATCACAAAATTAAAAAAAAAGCTATAATGTTGATATAACTTATAGATAATTTAAGAATGTGTGGTCCTTGATGCATCATAATTGAAAATTTCATCACTTTTAGAATTCTACATTTTGAAAGCTATGCGTAATTATATTTTTATTATTACATGCCATAAAATTCATGAAAAGACGTGTCTCTGAGTTCTATGTCCCAGCTTAACATTAAGATTTCACACACAGGTATATAAAAAGAGAGAACACAGGAGACGGTAATTTTCAACTAAAAAGCTGAAAATGACAAAACACGAGGCGTAGCCCAAATGAAATGAGTCACTATATAAATGCAATTTCATTGTTTTATTTTTCACCTTTAATAGAGAAGATAATATTATAAAGTGATTCGACTAAACTTAATCTCTTATAATTGTAATAGAGTTAGATGGGTGGAAGATGAACATGAGGATTTGGAGAAAGATTGTCAAGTGAGAACGGTCAGATAAGATTATCAACAATGATAATAAAATGATAGCAACTAGCTGGTGGCAGTTATTTACATTGGACGTTGGGTAGAGCTTTAGTATTCTTCAAATCTATAAATTCTTTATTAACTTTCCTTATTTTTCATGTGGAGCATAGTGCTTTATTTATAGAGTTTCGAAAGATATATTTTCAAAAATTTAACAAAAAATCAACACTCAATCAAATTGTTTGCATTGATATTTTTGATTATAAATTATGCCTTCAACATTTAATTACTGTCTTAATAACCTTGAAATATCTTATGCTTGTTGGATTATTCTAATCAAGATGCTTAATTTGACTCTATGTATATTGAATTTAGAGATCATTTGTGTTGAATCCTTCCAAGATGTGGGCTATTTAAATTGTGTTTTGTTGGGGCTTAACTTAATTTTAATTTAGTTTAAGTTTGGCTTTAGTAATCTTAGATTAGATTGCTTTTCACTTTAGGCTTACTCTAATTAAACATTGACTTAACTTAGGTTTAGAATCTTGATTGGGCTAGGTATGATCTTAGGTTATATTTAAGTTCGGTTGTTAGGTTTAAATAAGATTAATCTATTTATAGATTTAGATTAAATTTAATTACATTTGGACTTAGTAATGCTTAACTTTTGTTTGGGTTTGAGTTAGATTAGTTTCAAGTTAACTTTAGATTCAATTTTACCATTCAAGTTTGGGTTAGAGTTGTTTTTAATTTCAAGTTTTGTTTAAATTAAATTTAAGTTTAATATTAGGATCAAATAAGGATTAGTTTAGTTCTATTTTAGATTAAGTACAATTTTATTAAGTTTAGGGTGAGGTATATTTAGACTTAATTTTTTTAGGTTTATGTTTTAATTAGCTATAAGTTTAGGTTTAGATTAGATTAAGTTTTTTCTTAGTTTATATGTTTGTTTAAGTTTAAATTCAATATCTTTATGTTCATTTTAAATTTATTTTAAGTTGTAATTATGTTTTAATTAGACTTGATTCAAATTGAATTTAAAGTTTGAACTTGATTTTAGTTTAGTTTTGATTTTAATCAAGTTTAGATAGGTTCAAAGTTAGCTTAAATGAACTGAGTTTTGGCTACAATTTAGTTTAGGTTTAGTTATTGGTTAATTTTAGCTTTAAGTTTGTGTTCTATCTTGATCTTAGTTTAGATTAGGTTTTAAATTCTAGATGGATTTAAATTTGGGTTAGGATATGTTGTTCTTAAGTTTAACTAATTTTTGGTTTAATGCAGTTTTAGATTTAAGTTTATTTTTTGGGTTTAATCCAAGCTAAGAAAACCTTATAGAACACCCATGGACTGAGACAAACCAGACTTAGCTTAAGCTTGGCCTATTTATGCTCCAAGGAGAGCTCATAATTAAACTCCAAACCACACTAGTTGAGCTAGGGTCTAATTAAAGCTTTTTTTTAGAACTCTAATAAAGTGATTAAGCTAGCAAGGCCAAGGCCAAAGATCCACTTAAGTGTACTAAGTAAGATCCTTGGCCTAGGCGAAGGAGACTAGGGGTCTAATTAGAATGAGTTCACTGGAAGTGAGGTCAATAAGATTAAGTGAGGTCAATATGATTAATCCATTAATATCGATGAAGGGTTGTGAGTTGATCATGTGGTGGAATTAAAATGTAATGCCACACATATTTAAAAAAAAATTATTTAGGTGATCAAATGTGATATTAAGAATTGTATATTACCTCTAAAAATAAAATTATCATCCTAAAATGAATTCAACCATTAAACAAGCACTAAAAAATTGATGGGTTTGCACAAACTAGATATTTTTTCCTATTTTATTTTGGAGGGAGTATTTATTTTGTTTTAAAGTATACATTTTCTAAGGGGCGATTCTCTATAGTTAATTACATTTTAGAAGATGCAACAACCTAAAAATACTCTCAATCTAATATAGTTTGGCAAGTAATATAATATTCATATATAATAAGCCTTTGGGTGGGAAATAATTTGGAAAGATCTTGACACTCTACCATTGAAAAATTAAAAGTTGATTTGTGATTATAGTATTTTCTTACATACGCATTTAAAGCTTCTATAAGGGCATAAAAATAAAAAAGTAGCTCAAGTTAATAATACCATGTCTTTTTTTTCATTATAAAAAAATGAAAAAAATATTTGAAACCATCCTAAAATTCACATATGTAAAGTTCACACATTTGAGAAAAATATATCAAAAATTTGAGAAAACACAATAGTTGAAGTAGAAAAATGTAAGTTTAAGAATTTTATTTAAATACAAGAAAAATAAACAAAAGTTGATGATAATGAAGAAGATAAGTCTAAATAAATTTGTGATACAATGTGCCTAAGATTANTATATATATATATATATATATATATATATATATATATATTAAAAGAATAGCCGGAGGCTATGATATGAGTCCCCAACAATCCTCCTGGGCCTAACCACTGGATCCCACACTGCAAAGTAGATACACTTAGGCAGGCTCGAACACGTGACCCCAAGGACTTAGAATTGACTTCATAGATGCCAAACAAAGAATCATGGTGAGCGGCACACACACACACACATTATTTTTTTAAAGTGAACCCCGTGGGGAATTTTATTTATCACAAATATCACAAAAGAAAGGCTGGCTGGAGGTGAGCTAACTGTTTTGATAGATCCACATATAGGTTGGACTTGGAGATGTTTTGTCATTACTCATTATTGTTGATGGTGGTAGCTTCCTTAAGACCAAATTTATATTTTTTCTTATTTACATGCACCACATTGGCATTATGAAATGCCTTTTTTTTTTTAAGGTTTCTGTAAATTTTGAATTTTAATATCCTAATGCATTTGTTTGATTGATTGTGTTACTTTACATAGGGCTTAAGGCTCGTGTGAAGAGAAATTATGTTATTTTTATATTGTAGTTTTCTCTTATGTAAATATGAGAAAATTAATTTTAAACTTAATAATGTTTATGGAGTATAACTTTATTCCTTTTACTAATAATACCTAAACTTATTTGAAAAACATAATGTTAATTTGTGTATTCATTTAAATGCCTATAAATAATTACTTAAAAAATACTTATATTTTTATTTTTAGTTACAAAATAAATAAAAATTATAACTTTTATACACGGTGAAATTTTGGGTTTTTTGGGGTGGGGGAAGGATGGTTGAAGCATGGAAGACTCAAGTAAGCTGGAATAAGAGTGTGTTTTGTGTAGTGTGGATCATAATGTAAGGTCTAGAGAGTGTGTGAGTGAGTGAGTGATTATAAGAGTGAAAAGTTGGCTTGGTTGGGTTATATAAGGATAAGGAAAAATAAAATAAGAACTCAAATCAGCATAAAGATCACTACGAATCGGGTTATATTATCTTTTAATCTTTTATTTATTTAAATTTCTTGTAAACTTTGAATCATGTGGTGAAATTAAAGTGTTTTGCTATGTATTTTTGAAACCATATTAGGCTAAGTTTATCTTCTCCTATGAAATGATATTTTATAAATTGAATGTTGTGATTAAGAGTTTAATTATATGGCAAAGCCAAAGCTTATTTGGCCTTTTATCCATCTTCATTTTGATATTAAGTGGTGGCCTCACATATATTTAAAACTTAACTAGTATAGATTTAAGACTTCAAAGAGTTTAATATTACACAAAGAGGAATCATAACTAGGGGGCTAAGAAATAGTAATATTTCCATTGAATTAACAACCACATAGGAAAATTTTAAAAAATAAAATTTTGAAATATCTAAATGTATGAAAATATCGCCTTAAGGCTTTTTAAAACTAAGATTTTTATGCCAAAGATAGCGGCTTTATATCATATATTTTTCTGATTCTCGACTATTCTCAGGAGTTTGACTTTATAAGCTAAAACTTCGCAGATGTTTTTATCTATTTTTAAATTAGTTAATTTTAAGAAAAAGTAAAAATAAACTTTTCATCAAATTCTAATTTTGAATAAAAGATAGTCTTGGTGAGCTAGTGCTTAACTCAATTTATAATCTTCCATTAATCCATACAAGAACTATCTGGGACAATTCATTATATTACTTGTGCGACACATGCACTTGTGTTTGCTCCTGCACAGAAGGGTTAACTTTTGAAGTTGAGTGGTTTAGTTTAAACTTAATATTTTCTTATGATTTTGAGCTTAAAGCTTAATTAAGTTCAAATATTTTTTAATTGGTTATTAATCTTTTGATTATGTGGGTGAAACAACCACTTTGATTTTGATTGAGGTTGAAATGAGATTCCCTAAGGCATTAAGAGGAGATTATGGTTAAGTAAGGGGATTTATGGTACTTTTAATGAATTTATATTTAATTAAAGTGTAAAGTTGATATTATAAGGAAAATTTAAAATAGTATTTAAAAAACAACAAAATTTATAAGAATATTTTTTGAGTTTAAATACCATTAGCGAAACGATCCCGAAAATTTAAGATATTTTTAAATTAATTTGATTTTTTAAAATTTTAATGTTTTTCTTAATTCTAATAATAATTTTAGATATAGATTAATTTAAAAATTGTAAAAATTATAAAGTGGTTCCCAACACTCCTCTTTGAGGTTCAATTAAATTTTTTTATTATTTAATTTAGGTTTATATTATTTAATGTTTTTAAAAATTATAGAAAATATTTTAACATTAATTTTAAAATGTTCTCTTAATTTTAAAGGTTAAGTGGATTAAATTTCATAATTATTATATATTTTGGCTATATCATATGTAATTTCAAAGTTATAGTTGGATTAATGGGTATATTATATTTAAGGATTAATTATGTATTATTGCTTAATTTTCCCTTAGGTCAAAGCTATTGACTTTTAAATGAACTAAAAAATTCATAGAAATTTTGATTAAGGTCACGAACCAATAGGAAAAATTACCATGATTAAATTTAGTTTAATTTAATTTTTTTTTTTGAAAATGTCTTAGTCTTCAAATACCATTTAAATAATTAAAAGTTCAAATTAATTTAATAATTAATGCAATTTTATAAGGAGGTTGAAAATGACGTTTATTTTTATATTAAAATAACTATTTAATTACATTTATCCCATTAAAAAATCATAATTAATTTTATTTCCAATAAATCTATTATAAATTTTCCAAAATTTAATGTAATTATTTGAATTTATAATTCTAGAAAATTATTAAATGGTTGAATTTAATAATTTTGAATTTTAAGAAATTCTAATTATTTTTGTGATTTTGGGGTTAAGATTTGATGATTTTTATTGTTATGATTTAATTATTATTATTATTTTCTTATTTTCTATTTGATATTAAAATAATATAGAAAACTTTTCNATATTTTTTAATTGGTTATTAATCTTTTGATTATGTGGGTGAAACAACCACTTTGATTTTGATTGAGGTTGATATGAGATTCCCTAAGGCATTAAGAGAAGATTAGGGTTAAGTAAAGGGGTTTAAGGTACTTTTAATGAATTTATATTTAATTAAAGTTTAAAGTTGATATTAGAAGGAAAATTTAAAATAGTACTTAAAAAACACCAAAATTTATAAGGATATTTTTTGAGTTTAAATACCATTAGCGAAACGATGCCGAAAATTTAAGATATTTTTAAATTAATTTGATTTTTTAAAAATTTAATGATTTTCTTAATTCTAAAAATAATTTTAGATATAGATTAATTTAAAAATTGTAAAAAATATAAAGTGGTTCCCAACACTCCTGTAATAAGTTCATATCATTTGAGGTTCAATTAAAATTTTCTATTATTTAATTTAGGTTTATATTATTTAATGTTTTTTAAAATTATAGAAAATATTTTAATTTTAATTTTAAAATGTTCTCTTAATTTTAAAGGTTAAGTGGATTTCATAATTCTTATATATTTAGGCTATATCATATGTAATTTCAAAGTTATAGTTGGATTAATGGGTATATTATATTTAAGGATTAATTATGTATTATTGCTTAATTTTCCCTTAGGTCAAAGCTATTGACTTTTAAATGAACTAAAAAATTCATAGAAATTTTGATTAATGTCACGAACCAATAGGAAAAATTACCATGATTAAATTTAGTTTAATTTAATTTTTTTTGAAAATGTCTTAGTCTTCAAATTACATTTAAAAAATTAAAAGTTCAAATTAATTTAATAATTAATGCAATTTTATAAGGAGGTTGAAAATGACATTTATTTTTATATTACAATAAATATTTAATTACATTTATCCCATTAAAAAATCATAATTATTTTTATTTCCATTAAATCTATTATACATTTTCCAAAATTTAATGTAACTATTTGAATTTATAATTCTAGAAAATTATTAAATGGTTGCAATGTTTAATTTTGAATTTTAACAAATTCTAATTATTTTTGTGATTTTGATGATTTTTACTGTTATGGTTTAATTATTATTCTTTTTCCTTATTTTCTATTTTATATTAAAATAATATAGAATACTTTTTAACTCCTAATAATTTAAGTGGATTACATTATTAGGGAAGTCTAATGGCCATTAAGATGATTTGGAAGTTGTTTTGGGAGATTATGTTTATTTTATTTATTTTTTTATTATATTACTAATTAATTAATTCCTATGAATTATGATTGAAATTTCTTAATCCCACTAAAACTAACTTGATGAATTCTTGATAATTTCACTTAAGGTCAAAAGTAACTTTAGGCAAATTATTTGGTAAGTTATAGATAGGTTAATTAACATTGTTTGTTAGTTGAATTAAGGTTTAATTAAATTTAAATTAATTACCAAGGTTTAGTTTTTTTTTTTGGGTGGATATGGGGCATTTCTTTGAGTTTAAGATATGCTTAATATTATTTATTTTTTGAGAATTTTATTAGTTCTGAGATTAATATTGAATTAATTAAAGGGGTTTTTTACCTTTTATATTTAATTTACTCACAATATAAAGTGCAACTCCAAGACAATTTCTATTGGGAGTAGATCATGAGCATAAACCCTATCCTGCGTGGCAGGCTAGATGAGATCTCGTCCAGCGCGATCAACATTGTTTGAATCTGAACATGCAAAAGGGATGGAACTAATCTTATCTTCCTCATCACCTTAGGAGAACCATAATTGTTCAACTATAAAACATTGATTCGAGGAGTAGAGGGATTATGACCAAAATCCTACTTAGTCACAAGGATCTATAGGTTCTGGATGATCTAAACAATGGTTAAATTAACCCAGGGTTCTAGTTCTTTTCACGAAGTACCAAGAATTGAAATCTAAAAGAGGCATTTTGAAGGAATACCTAAACACAGTGGTGTATCCAAGCAATTGAGGAGTTTTAGAGCTTCACATCAATCCCATGAATAGCCCCACTAAGATCACAAATGCTCTAAGCCACAATTAGTAGATAATCGATCAACTCCAACCATCAAATGATCAAAGATAGTCTTTAGTTTGGGTAGAAGAGGCAAATGGTGAGGGAGAGAGTTTATTCTTGCTCATAGAGGCTCGAAAAAGCTTCTAGTGTGAGATAGTCAAGTTTCAATTGATTGGATCAAACTTCAATCCAAATTAAGCTCGATAAGAGAGCTTTGATCAAACTAAAGAATTGGAGGGTGAGCTCTTAGAGAATGAAGGAACCCTCTTTGAAGCTTGAAAAAGGCTTCGGGAATGAAAGGTTATGTTGTGGAGGATGGTTTTGATTGAATTCCCCTACTGCACCCCTTCCCATAATTCAATGATAAAGTGCAAACTTTGCATGTAGTAAAAGTGACAATCATGCCTTTAAACAAGTCCAATTGAGCATACTACCCCTGAGATATTTGAGCATTAGAAAAGCTGTGGACGCGATGTGCTTGTTGAAAAGATTTCCACCTTTCAACAAAGCCAAAGAAAAGAGCTAAGTCACCTTCCTTTGACGGTAGGGAGTGCTCAGATATTAAGAAAATTAGTAGTGCTTTAGTCTATCCTATGTTGAGCCTTTTTTTTAAATAAATATTTATTTTTGTTTGAATTTATATTTTAATGACACGTGATTATAAAAATATCTAGACGATGATGATTGATCCTGTAGCAAAAGCATGCCTCAAAATCTAAACCTTATGAACAATAGAAATTTGATGATGATGAGTTTATATTGAAAGTGTAGTTCCTATATACACAAAATTTTAAAATATTGAGGAAAAAATTGAGATATGCACTTGAAGCAAAGGAGTAGCTAACAAATACATGTACTTTATAATGGGATTCAAGTTATTTATAAGTTGAGGTACAAATGAAATCATGTGTATCATAAAAGTTTAGATTGTTCTTGAGGAGATCTAGAGAGCCTTTCAAATGAAAGAAAGAGGTGGGGTCTAATGGAAAGCAAACAATTTATGAGGAAAAATGTTGTGGCAAAATTTCAAGTATAATAGTAGTGTGGGATGGATGCATTAGAAAATAGAGAGAATAATAAATCAGTTTTGAGAACATTTTGATGAATTTTTTTTCAGTATCTAATACATTTTAGCATGTGTAATATAATATGTCATTGGGTGGGAAGAATTTAGCAATATCTTGACACTTCAATTTTTGCAAATTATAAATTGATTTATGATTAAAGTATTTTTTTAAATCTTTGGATTTAAAGCAATTAAGCTGTTATAAAAATGAAAAATTTAGCTTAAGTTAATAGTACTATATGTCTTTTTTATCATTGCTGACAAAAAAGAAATAATATTTGAAACCAACATAAGAATGCATAAGCAAAGTCCACAAATCTAAGAAAAAATATAATAAGAAATTGGGAAAACATAATAGTTGAAGTAGAGATTGTAAGTTTATGAATTTTATTCCATTACTAGAAAAATAATGAAAGGTTGATGATAATGGATAAGATAAGAGTAAATAAACTTTGATGTGATCTGCCAAATAATTTAAAAATACCTATGCCTTAATCTATGATGTCACTTGGATGTAGTAGTTATGATATTAGAAAATGTGATAAGTGGTGGTGACTAGAGTTTGTGGGCTCCTATACATACATACTTTAGTCATATTCAAAATGNAGAGGATATATTATTGGATAGTTATGGGCAAATTGATGCAAATCTAAAACCATCAAGGTTATCATATGGCTTGTGGATCAATAATTTGCTCAAGTTTGATGTGGTACGTTACGAAGCACTATGCTAGATGCTAAGTGGGAGTGTCCAAAGTATTTTTAGCAAACATGATGCAATTAGCAATATTTGATTGTTGTTTAGAAAAATCCTGATAAAAAGTGGCTATGGCTTAGTTATATGGCCTTAAATGATACATGCATAGTAAAAGCTACGACATGGGTGAGGAGATAAGGATTATTGAAGGATTTGGTTGTATAATATTGAATGGGTCACAATGTTGATGTTGTTATCATTCACTCCTACTTGTTACGGGAGGCTGCCTAGTTTGTTATAATGGGGAGTGTAGGTGGAGATGAATAAGAAATATTTCATTATTTAGCAATATTAGAACATATCAGCAAAAGAAATAAGTGTTTGACAAACATTAAATTTATTAATGAAAAGCTTACAATCATTACCAATATTATTTCGAATGTTTAGTGATCTCTTCTTCTTACATAAGCCTATTCATAAATAAGTTAACTAAAGCATGTTTTAAAAAATGTGTTGTACTAAGTGATTGTTCGAGACTCTTTGGTAAGGTTTTTTAGCCAATTATTGATGTAGTTGATATTCTCTCATTGGGTTTGGCATATGTGTTGGCTAAGATATTCTACACTTCACGATATCTAGAGAAATGAGTAAGAAATAGGACTAGGAGTGTTGGAAGATACCAACAAGGGTGCTAAAGATGCGCTAATTGTATTGATAGATCCACATGTAGGTTGGATTTGGAGATTTGTTGTCTTTACTCATTAGTAGTGATGGTGGTGGCTTCATAAAGATCAATCTTATAATTGAGTTTTTCTTTATTTACATCTATCATGTTAGCATTATGAAATGCCTTTTTATTTATTTATATTTTTTTTTTGCGAATCTCTGTAAATTTAGAATTTTAATATCCAAATGCATCTAATTGTTTATGTTATTTACATAGGACTAGTGAGAAAGAAGTTATGTTATTTTCATATCCTAATTCTCTCATACATATATATATATATATAAACAAAAAACTATTCATTCATTCATTAATATATGTATTTCATACAGAGAGTCTAATATATAGGAGATCTAGTAAATCTCCCTTTAAAAACAACTTGAGCTTAAGTGGAGGAGATTTCTAAACAAGAACTGGTTGGGTCTGAATAGCAAGCTTGGAGCCATTCAGCTGGTGCATTACCCTCCCTTGGTATGAACTTCCACTAAATTGAGAAGGATTTAACTAGGCTGAAAATCTGCCTGAAATGGTGAATGATGAGCCACTGAGGTCAATTCCTCCACAAAATTTGAGAATCCATTTCCACAATTAGATGATGACAATGAATCGGCTTGACAACAGAGAGAGCAGTAACAAGTGTTTCAACTTCAGCTTGAATAGGAGACACAGAAAAAACCATTTTGACTCACCCATGAATCCTCGCTAAATCATCCTTCCAACTACCATCAAGCTTAACCCTCAACCATCCCCTGTCAGGCTTCCCCCAGTAGACAAGCTAAGGTAGATAACTACTTTAATAAGAAGAGGCAACTTATTTGAAAACATAATATTAATCTATGAACTTATTTGATTGCTTGTAAGTAAGTATTTTAAAAAAAAAAAAAAACTTATTTTTTTTAATTTTTAGTATAAAAAAAAAACAATTTTTTAGGGAGTGTTGAACAAACTGTAAATTTTGAAATGAACATTTGTTAGCCACGACAAATTAAACCATAAATTTAATTCGAGTCATTTTACAAAAATACAATTTACAATTAAAAACAACCCCCCAAAGAATCCACATCATGAACTCAACCCCTGAATCACAAATGGCTAGAACCCTTGTCTCTGTTCTCCAATTCAGAAAATTTCAGAAGGAGAAACAATCCATCTCTTCAACCGAAACCAGAACTGGACCCTCTCCTCTGCAAATTAATGGCGGCGAAGCCGTTTACNCTTATTTGAAAACATAATATTAATCTATGAACTTATTTGATTGCTTGTAGATAAGTATTTAAAAAAAAAAAAAAAGATATTTTTTTTATTTTTAGTAACAAAACAAACTATTTTTTAGGGAGCGTTGAACAAATTGTAAATTTTGAAATGAACATTTGTTAGCCACGACAAATTAAACGATAAATTTAATTCGAGTCATTTTAAAAAAAATACAATTTACAATTAAAAACAACCCCCCAAAGAATTCACATCATGAACTCAACCCCTAAATCACATCTAATTATCTGTGATAGGAGAGCGCACGCAGCATGCTCTGCGTGAGCTCTCCGCACGCAATAATCGCTCCTAAATCACAAATGGCTAGAACCCCTTGTCTGGGTTCTCCAATTCAGAAAATTTCAGAAGGAGAAACAATCGATCTCTTCAACCGAAACCAAAACACGACCCTCTCCTCTGCCAATTAATGGCGGCGAAGCCGTTTACTCTGGCGGCGGCGGAACAGCCCAAACAGAAGCCGACAATAGCCGGCATGACTTCCAGCACAGCGCGAGCTTATTCATCTCCTCCCTCTCCACGCAGTACCCGCCATTGAATAAACCAAGCAGCAACTGCGCCTGACAAACGTTAAAAAAACTCAACCCCACTCTCTGAAATCCCACCGCCGCCATCCATTCCCCACACCTCTCCGCCACCCCCTCCCTCCCCTCCTTCCTTCCATACGCCCTCATCACCGCCGCAGCAATCCTCGGCTTCAAAATCACCCTCTCCACCATCTCCCTCACCCTCCCCTGCATCGGATACCCTGCTTCTAACGACTCCCATATAGCCATATAACGCTCCAACTCACTCCTGAATTCTCCCACAAACCCCTNCCATACGCCCTCATCACCGCCGCAGCAATCCTCGGCTTCAAAATCACCCTCTCCACCATCTCCCTCACCCTCGCCTGCATCGGATACCCTGCTTCTAACGACTCCCATATAGCCATATAACGCTCCAACTCATCCCTGAATTCTCCCACAAGCCCCTTCTCCTCCCTTGCTTCAACCGAGCCGCTTTCCTCTTCGATAACGGTCAGAACTCGAGCGCCGAGCGCCGCCGCTCCTGTTAAGAAGGAGGCCAGCGATGCCGCGGAACAGAGTTGCGCGGGGTGCAGAACGCAGTTTGCCACCAAAGCTTCTCCTTTTACTATCTTCACCGCCGCCGGAGTAAAAATCTTCGTTTGATCCAGTCGGGCGATGCGAAAACTGAACGGCTGACCGATTGTTGCAGCAAAAGCTGAGAGCCTCCTCCCGACCTCCTGCGACGCGGATGCAGATCCCTTCGTCCCGTTGGANAGTAAAAATCTTCGTTTGATCCAGTCGGGCGATGCGAAAACTGAACGGCTGACCGATTGTTGCAGCAAAAGCGGAGAGCCTCCTCCCGACCTCCTGCGACGCGGATGCAGATCCCTTCGTCCCGTTCGTAATCGCCGTGATTCTCAGATGCGGAGCTGCGGTGTTGGGATTAGAACTCAGCGCTTGCATGAAGGAAGCCCATTGCACCCCTTCCCCAATATCGTAATCCAGAACGTGAATGCGGCGTTCGCCGGCGATGGCTTCGAGAATGGCTTGGTTTGCGGTGAGGTGTCCGAAGCTGGCGCAGGGGGACATGTCGTGAAAGGATTTGGAGGCGGTGAGGACTTCGCTGGCGGAGTAATGAAGCTTATGGGGATTGTCGAGGAGAGCGAGCAGAGCGTCGGTGAAGTGTGCGGAGAGACGTTGTATGCCGGAGGAGGTGAAGGATTGATCTGTGGGGACTAACTCCTTGAGCCGAGCCAATATCACCCTTGCAAGATGAGGGTTTTTCTGGTCGCCGGAGAGAGCCTCGGCGGCTGCCATGAGGAGATGGATTAGCCGAAGCTCTGTGGAAGATGTTGGTTCGATTACGTGCAATTTGTTTGTGGTGGTGGTGGTGGTGGTGGTGGTGGTCGTGGTGGTGGGGCTTGGAGAAGACCAGTCGTCGGCCATGAATGAATGGATGGTGTTGGGGAAATTGAAGGGATGGAGATCGGCGGGGAAGTCGCCGGAGATCTGGTACCAGTTGATGTCAGGAGAGAAGTCGTCCCAGGTATTGTCGTCGGTGGTGGTGGAGCTGGAGGAGGGGATAATGAGCTCCGGCATGTTTTGCATGACTATTTCCATGGGTTGATATTCTTCTCCCTGTTCTTCTTCCTAGCAGGGGGAGCTCAGAGCTCGCGTATTTATACAAATGGAAGAAAGTTTTGGTTTTTGGCTTAGCGAAGGCTCGGAACTAGCTTCCAAGGAAATGAATTAAGGAAAAAGATAAGCTTTGGAGAGAAGTTATATTAGACTTTAATTAAGATGTATTTTACAATTTTTATTTCGATAAGTTTTTTTTTTTATTTTTTGGGTGTGAGAGAGATGAGTAATTCAACCGGAAACTTTGGAAATATTTAGATAAGTGTTGTAAAAAAAAAAGATTATTGTTTATGTATTGCTTTTTATTTTAAAATTGAATAAATATCATATTGGACTTGAATCTCTTAAGGTCAGTTTGGGATAGCTATAGCTGTTTGAAGAAGTAGCTGTGAAGTTGCTGAAGAAACAGTCGACCATCAATCAACTGTAGTTGTTATTACAATTTTTTTTTTTTTATAAAAAGTCAAACTGCAAATTTCTAGCAGCCACCCTACTTAGCTGTTCGGTAGAAAAAAAAGTAGCTTTTAGTTGACAGAGTTTTACCAAACATAAAAAACTATGATAAGACATCACAATGTCACCGCACTGTCAGTCCAAACACACTCTTAAACTTATACTGCTTAAAAATTGGTGGGGATTTTTTTTTATTATTATGAAACAATTTTTTAATTTTCTTGATAATTATCAATATGGTAGAACAAAAAAATATTGTAATTATTTTAAATCTTATAAAATTTTCAGTCAAATATATTACAAACATTGAAGATTTATTAAACTTTCGTTGGGGCTACACAATATTAAAATATTTTATATGTTGTAACAAAATATCTTCTCGCACTTGCATTATATTTTAATGTTTAATAAGATTTAATTTAATAAAACAAAAAATCAAAATAATTAAAAATGTTTACTTTCGTAACATAAATTTTCAACTTGGGAAAATAAAGAATTATAATTATTGAAAATAACACAGAGATAATTTCTTATTGAAAATAACGCTGTCTATTTTTACACAAATAAGTAAATATGTTCTTTATTTTTAATAAAACAGTTTACGTAGCACAACATTACCAAATAATAATAATAATTAATGCNCTTGCATTATATTTTAATGTTTAATAAGATTTAATTTAATAAAACAAAAAATCAAAATAATTAAAAATGTTTTTTCGTAACATAAATTTCCAACTTGGGAAAATAAGGAATTATAATTATTGAAAATAACACAGAGATAATTTCTTATTGAAAATAACGCTGTCTAATTTTACACAAATAAGTAAATATGTTCTTTATTTTCAATAAAACAGTTTGCGTAGCACAACATTACCAAATAATAATAATAATAATAATAATAATAATAATAATAATAATTAATGTNGGAAGTCGCCGGAGATCTGGTACCAGTTGATGTCGGGAGAGAAGTCGTCCCAGGTGTTGTCGTCGGTGGTGGTGGAGCTGGAGGAGGGGAAAATGAGCTCCGGCATGTTTTGCATGACTATTTCCATGGGTTGATGTTCTTCTCCCTAGCAGGGGGAGCTCAGAGCTCGCGTATTTATACAAATGGAAGAAAGTTTTGGTTTTTGGTTTAGTGAGGGCTCGGAACTAGCGTCCAAGGAAATGAAATAAGGAAAAAGATAAGCATTGGAGATAAATTTTGTGGATAAATTATTGAGTACGGATGCTGCATGTAGTTCTGTATGCGGTATCCGATTCTGATCGTAGATCACGGTGATTTACGGTCAAGATTATTTCAGTTTTTTTTTTTTAATTTAGATGATGCCCACCGAAATACATCATGACCGTAAATCACCTGATTTACGGTCAGGATCGGACACCTCACACAAGATGCATGCGGTGTCCAATCCGTATGAAATAATTTTTCAATTTTGTGAGGGTAGTTTTATTAAATTTTAATTAAGATGTATTTTATAATTTTTATTTCGATAAGACAGATGAGCAATTCAACTGGAAACTTTGGAAATATTTAGATAAGTGTTGTAAAAAAAAAAAGATTGTTGTTTATGTATTGTTTTTTATTTTAAAATTGAATAAATATCACATTGGACGTGGAACTCTTAAGGTCTGTTTGGGATAACTATAGCTGTTTGAAGAAGTAGCTGTGAAGCTGCTGAAGAAGCAGTCGACCATCAATAAACTGCAGCTGTTATTACAATTCCTTTTTAGAAAAAGTCAAATCGCAAATTTCTAGCAGCCACCCTACTTAGTTGTTCTGTAGAAAAATGTAGCTTTTAGTTGATAGAGTTTTACCAAACATAAAAAAACTACGGTAAGACATCACAATGTCACCGCACTGTCATTCCAAACGCACCCTTAAACTTATACTGCTTAATAATAAGCGGGAGGTTTTTATTATTATTATAAAACAATTTTATAATTTTCTTGATAATTATCAATATGGTAGAACAAAAAAATATTGTAATTATTTTAAATCTTTTAAAAATTTCAGTCTAATATATTATAAACATTGAAGATTTATTAAACTTTCGTTGGGGCTACACAATATTAAAATATTTTATATGTTGTAACAAATAGCTCAAAATATCTTCTCGCACTTGCATTATATTTTAATGTTTAATAAAATTTAATTTAATAAAACAAAAATCAAAATAATTAAAAATGTTTACTTTTATAACATAAATTTTCAACTTAGGAAAATAAAGAACTATAATTATTGAAAATAACACATAGATAATTTCTTAACAATAATAATAATAATAATAATAATAATAATAATAATAATATTTAATGCATTTAATATTCTCTTATATCTTACAAATAATGCATTTAATATTCCCAAATCTTTTAAGGTTATTTATGTATCATCTTTGTGATCTTCTTCGACTAATCAAAATAACCCATGCGGATAGTAGGGCCCATCTATTCGCCTCGAGAGAGTTCTCTCAAGGTTTTCATATACGCCTACGAGAATTGACATTCTTGGCGAGTCGGTCAAGCTGCCGTGGTCGAGTAGTAGAGACAGATTATCTTAGATGAACAATCCTATGACATTCCTAGAGGAAATGCTTGGGCAAATTGACTGGACAAAATTGTTTTGTTAGCCGATAAGTTGATTGATTTTATCCTTTACACTCGATCTAAGAGTTTTTTGTCATACATATTTAGTTTCTCGATTTTCTTATCATTTCTATATTGAAGCCTCTGTTAATCTAAAAAATAAACAAACAACCTAATTTTAATAGTATTCTAAAAGTTTGGGCCCTCCACCAAATTTCTGTAAGGAGATGGAGAGGGGAGTTGATTGGGATGCCCTTCTCTGCAAGTCTTCTTTTTTAAGAGTTTTCTTCCCTTCATGCCAATTCCTTTTGCTATAAAAATGGCGCTAAGGTCCCAATTATTCATGACCAAACTAAGGGAGTGGCTGTTTGTAAAATGAAAGGGAGGAAATAATGAAAAGGAAGGCCATGTTTTTAAAGGCAATAGCAGTAGTATGCTAAAAGATACATCTTCTAAGACCCCTACCATCTATACTTGAGACTCCTGTGAAATACTTGATGGTGGAGAACCAAGTTACCGTTGAAGAGGCTATGATTTCGAATTTAGTGGACTAGACAACATTCAAATTCTTTCACAAATAGAGTTCATAGAAGGTAATATTATCTTTATAATTTACTTCATGTTTAGTGAGCTAATGGGAAACAATTACCTAGTAGGCTGGTATGCTGGAGGAGATGATGTGGGTGTATTGAATTTAAACGAGGCATTCACATTTCTAGTGAGGCGAATTGATCCAATTAAGACTGAGTTGAGCAGAGTGCTCCGAAGTAAGTTGTTTCTCCTTCATTATAAGAGGCCACTCCTACTGTTGCGAAAGAGAACCCACTTTTTATATTTGTAATGTATTTGAGTTCAATTGTTAATTGTTAATAAGTTGAAATTTGAATATCTTAGTTATCATATCTATTGTTAATATCTCTTTTGAGAGAGTTATAGTTGTGCCCTTTACATCACAATGTGTGTTTGGGTGTTGAGAAGCTAAGCATAATTGAGGAGATTTCTTGTTCTGAGTTCTTCCATTATTGTGGACAAGACTTTGCTCTTACAATAGCTGATTGCATTGAAGGGTATGATGGCTGAGTTGAAGGACATAAATAGCAAGCTACAAAAGGAAATAGTTGATGTGAATGTGATTTATCGAAATTCCAAAAATAATTGGATGCCACCTATCCATAAAATTTTATGACTGAAGTGGCGTATCCAAGTTAGTCAAATTCCTATGTAGACTGCCCCAGGCATATGTTTTTAGTTTATTATTATTATTATTATTATTATCTGCACATTGGAGTGAACACAATTAATGGGTTAGATAGATTGCTCATATTGTTTATATTGCATTGATTAAAATGATTTTTTTAAATAAAAGAAAGATTTTACTCTATCTCTTGATTTTAATGTTAGATTTGATGGCTCTAAAAACCCAATATGATCAATGATGTTTCATATTTGTAAATTTGTTTTTATGATTGTATCCTTGTTATGATTATTTTTTCCTATATATAATGACATTTATAATTGATTTTAAAATTGTATGAATTATATTTGAGATAAGTGAGTTTGTTATTATAAATTATCATCCTATGTAAGAAGTTTTGGTTTCTCATATACTCCATATTTCATTCACTTTATTTGATCAATGTTGGACATCTCACTATTCACATGAAACAGGGCATTCATGGTGTTGGAGTTGTTTGGTTGATCAATTCTATCTGAATAAGAAATGAGATTAACACACCAAAAATTTGTTTTTGAGCTAGTGATATAGCTTTGGATGCAAATAAGGGTGAGTTCCCCAAAATTTCCTACAAGGTTGAACTTCTTTTCCACAATGATCAATCCAAACTAAGATTAGGACTTCCCCTCTATTGATAAATTATCAATATCATTAACTATAATAACATGAATGTAATGCATGTGATGTCAAAATCATTTGAGGTAATCACTGTCCTATTATTGTACATGAGGAAGACTTGAATTCCTTGGTTCATAGAGCTATTTTACTTCCTCATCATAATTGTAGCATATGAAGATATACTCATCCAATTATGTGTAGTGAGGAACAAACTATTTTGTGTGAAGAGTACAATCAATAATTGAAAGAGAAAATAATTCTATGACTTTCGTATGAGTGAATGATTGATTACAAATCATTCATGCAGAACAAATTCACTATTGTGCTGACTTCAGATGAGAAGAAGAAAATAATGACTGAAGAAGATTGACTAACAAATAATATTTTCTTAGAGTATAGCTTTATGGGGAGGACTATAACTCATAAATTAATTTCCTTAATTTTTTTGTTAATTAAAATATTTGATTTTTTGCTTTTAATGCTAGGACAAACTCTCAAATGATAATGCTTTTAATTTATCTTTCTTGTTTTATAGCCCCTCTTTATAGGGTATTGTATTTCTAAATGAGAAGGGGGCCAAGTCACCCCTGGTTTGAATGGCAATGGAATAAGTTATATTTGATTTTTACAATTCAACTTCAATGTGCATACATATTAATTGTTTTACGTATTATTGGTTTTAGTAGGAGAGAATCAAGCTGGGAAGTGGAGGGATTTTCCTTTTAGTTAAATTTTCTTACATAGTTTCTGTGACCTCTGTAGAGGTAATTCTATAGAAGAGAGACTTTATTTAGCTCATAATAAACATATGAAGAGCTTCATAATGTTGCTATCAATATGAAGCCAAGTAATCAGTAGTTATAGACACGATCAAATAAAAAGATGAAAGGGAAGAAGAGGCCATCAAGTTCATGAAGCAGGATCTTGCCTAGTAAGGAAAGGAGAAAATGATTACTGAAGCTCCCAACAAAGATTTTGATCATATCTTTATGAGGATAAAGACATGTTTATTTGTTGTTCTATTTAAAAACTCCAAGTCACCAGCTTTTATATATATATGTCATCAATTTATAATTCCCCTTTCCAAATCAATCTCCTTCCCAAATCATATAAAATGTTTTAAAAGGAGATGAATCATAAAAGAAGGGATATATGATGAAAATAGACAAACATACTTAAAAAAACATGGAAGGCTTATCTACGATAATCCTCATATGATAGGTCAAGAGTATACATTCAAGCAAGATCAGATCAAGATACCTCGAAACACAATTCCACGAAGAAAATCTCTACAGAAGCCACCCATAATTAGTGAACCAAAGAGAACTTTTTTGTTCTGCAATCAAGAGTACTCCCAAAAAGACGTATCCATTTGGTTAATTACATCTTGGGGAATACCCAATAATACTCTCGATAAAAAGGGTCTTGCTCACATTATCGTGACTGGTAATTAGTTCACCAAATAGATGGTTATTTCAAAGGAACATCACAATGTTTTCAAAGCTATTACTAAGCCACAGGGAAGAGAGTGAGTCCCTTACATTCCAAATGGGTAGCAGCTCATTGACATAAGAGGCATATGAAATAACCAATTTGACTCATAAGATCCACACTATGCTTCAAGGGCCTAACTGAGCCATAAGGGTAGGGGGTGAATTACCATATCCCAAATGAGAAGAAAACTTATTTGAAATCATAACCCATGAGATGATATCAATGAAGTCACAAAAGGATGACATAGCTCAAAAGGACTCAACAAAAGGAGAGCTATAGTAATCCTAATTGGATAGAGATAGACAGGTCAGGATATCATGGATTCATCATCCCAAGCTATTAGGACCCTAAGTCTATTTGATCATGAAGATAGTCAACCCAACACAACAAGAAAACCCTTATTAGAATTCTATAAATTGTGTCGTCCAAGGGAATCTTGGAAGTCCTATGGTTGAAAGAAAGAAACTCTAAATCCTATGACTCTATAAAGGGAGAGATCACAAAGTTGGGAATTATACATGCTGAAATGACAAGGAAGCTACCCGAATGGAGAGAAAGGAGAGATTGAGCTACAAAGTTGAAAACACTCCCATAATGGACTTATATCCTATTTGGGCTGGGGAAGCCGCGAGCATGAATTAACTCATTATCTGGGCATGTTGGATTCATGAGTGTGTAGTGTCGTATGTTATTTAGCTTGGATTTCTACCTTCTGTGCAATATGTTTGGTGCAAATTAATGAAACTAGGGGAGATGCGTAGTTGATTTCAGACAATTCCTTCAAAGTATGATCAAACAATAGTATTTAACCCCACTAGAAGTGAACTCACCTAAGCGATTTCTATGAGCATTAAGTGTGATAAAGTAGCTCCTTTTATTGTCTCATGATTCTCTTACAACCGCTCATAATGTGTCTAACAATTCGAGCACCACCCTCCTGAAAGCTCACTGTCGCTAGTGGGGGATTCGACCCCCGACCTGAGTGGTCTTACCCTAAGAATGTNAAATCAAACTGACCTCATATTTTTCACAGTTTAAATGAAAGAGCACTCTACCTCAAATCCTGTATCTACCCCAAGGGATAAACACAAGACTTGAGAAAGAGACTCAATCAACAAAAACTAAGAAAGATATGACATCCTAAACTAAGAAAGATATGACATCCGTTTGGGTCTGCGAAATCGTTTTATTTGCCGACAAGTTCCCCTGATATGACGTCCGTTTGGGTCTGCGAAACCATTTTATTTGCCGACAAGTTCCCCTATTTAATACAAACTAAGAAAGATATGACATATGTTTGGTCTGCGAAACCGTTTTATTTGCCGACAAGTTCCCCTATTTAATACAAAGAGATTGGTCTGCGAAACCGTTTTATTTGCCGACAAGTTCCCCTATTTAATACAAAAGAATTAAATAGATGACATCCGTTTAGTCTGCGAAACCGTTTTATTTGCCGACAAGTTCCCCTATTTAATACAAAGAATTAAATAGGGAATTTTAAGCTGGGTTCGGAAAAGCTCCCTATAAGGGCAAGCCCCTATAGTTAATTACATCTTTTATTTGCCGACAAGTTCCCCTATTTAATACAAAGAATTAAATAGGGTTTATTTTAAGCTGTGCCGGAAAAGCTTCCTATAAGGGCAAACCCCTATAGTTAATTACATCTTAAATGACCTTGGTCATCTAAAAAAACTCTCGATAAAAATCAGTGGATAATGTCTTCAAATAAGTCAAAAGGATAGGACTTTTACGAAATCGGACTAAGAAGGTGTGAAAGGGGAAATACTCAAATCTGGAACATTGTTGAGGAACNTATAAGGGCAAGCCCATATAGTTAATTACATCTTAAATGACCGAAATCACCTAAGAAAACTCTCGATAAAAAATCAGGGGTAATGTCTTCAAAGAGGTCAAAAGGATAGGACTTTTCAACGAAATCGGACTAAGAATGTGTGAAAGGGGAAATGCTCAAATCTGGAACATTGTTGAGGAATCCAAATGAAGAGAAAATAGGGGAGGTCACAACTGAGGAGAACCTCAGTAGATTCCCAGTCTATCCTATGATTTGACTCCACACAGATCCTGAGGAGAACCTCAGTGACTTCTCAGTCTATCCTATGGTTTGGCTCCAATTTTGAAAAATTACTAAAGTGTTTCATCCTGTCATTTTTATTTAATTAGGGCTTATATTTGCGTGACAGAGTCGCACAAATTGCCTAGAAGATACGAGGGTTTACGTCGTACCGGACGACAACCTCGGAACCTAGAACGAGTTAGGGCTTAAATCATACAGCAAAGCTATACGAATGCCTAAAGAAAAGGGTGGAGGATTTATGTTGCGCTAGGCAAACAACCTCGAAAACATATGGATTGTTGTTTGATTTCTATGAAAAGGAAAGGTTTTGTTGGGGAAGACATGTTCTGCTGTTGAAGATGGTCGTGCTGCCCACTCNATATATACATGCGCGTCAACATGTCTAATTACAATTTTGTTTTGACATGCTTAGTGACGAATAATTCTAAATTAAGTCTGCCAAACAAATGGTCTGTATTCAAATAATTGACCCTAAACAATCCTACTGATTTAAATTTTAAATATTAATTTTTTTTTGAACCATAGATAATATGATGTACCCTTTTTGAAAGAGGTTAAAGACATCTCATTCAATGGGCTGTTAAGGATTAGACAATAACAAAAAAAATTAATATTAATCAAATTAAATCATCTTATTAATCTTCTAATTGTAATTAATTAAGTAGGAAAATTGACTGTTCAAATAGATTTAGATTATAAAATAATACTTAAACTGAAGGCAAATTATAACCATATAGCATTTAATAAGATCGACAGCGTAATTATAAGAGATTAGTCTTTTGGTTAAACGATCCTAAATTAGAAGTTTAATCACTTGATCAAGTACAATATGTAGATGTAGAGCTGGAATTACAATATTTTGGAATGAAATTTAGGATTTTCTAAGTAAACTTATATTTGTGCTATACTTCTAATTTAGGCAAATTTAATGGCATCAAAGGTGATATTATTCAAGTCCAAATTAGCCCAAATGAATATTTAAGAACATTAAGATAATAATTAAGGGACCAATAATCTCCAAATCTCTTTCGCTAATGATAAAAATGAGTAATTGATGAGAGGAAATTAATGAGCCTAAACTTGCCATATTGTAGGTTATTAAAACACAAATGCTTCAAAAGAGATCTATGATTAATGGAGCTAACATGAACCATTTTATCTTGTGTTTTGAAATTTGGGGTAAAGTTATTAACATACTATTTTGTAAAGATGCAAATAGTTATGTATTTCTTATATAAAAAAGTGTTTAGACATTGATCTAGATTTGAAAGAAGAGAGATTGAAGATCTGACAAGCTCTAGAACTCATCCTACATTTTTTATCGTTCGACTGCTCTCATCCAAGTTTCTTTTTTCGTTGATGGAACTTATTCATTGCTTATTCATCTCATTTAATTGCTATCATCCAGTTGTCATATCTTAGCTGTCATTACTTGATTTTTATCACTCAACTTTCATCACCCATCTATTGTCTGCTATAAGAATATTGTGCATTTGGGATCAAATAACAATTATAAAATTAATTAATATTCCTAGCAAATGACTATTTATGACTACTATAGAGGTTACTCCAATAATCGTAATTTTTTACACCCGATTGTTGTAACTTCTACTACATATTGATCGCAACTCTATAGCAGCAAATATGCAAAGAAAATAACAATAAGAAACCTTAGTGATCATTTGGCTTCCACACATAAACTACAATGTTCTTGATGCTACAACCTATATGAAATTACCAAGAATAATTGTCACAAATCATTCTCAAAAGGGTATCTTACATTTGATTAAAAGTTTACAACAATATAAATAACATAACATTAAGCATAGCAAATCTGTAGAATGTATTACATTTTAATGATTTTATTAAAAAAGTCGAAGAAGATCCTTTTTCTTACTATCATTCTCTATTGATTGATAACATGTTATGATGGACACTTGGCTTGAGCTGAGAAATATGTAGGATGGTTCTAAGCTAATGAGCAAGTTCATTATAGCCACTCCTCACTAAAAGGAAATCCACATGGGTAAGGGAGTAGGTGGCTAGGGATAACTTGGTTTAGGGGTCTCTTAGGTGTGCATGGGTTGGCCTTATACTGTGGCTATTAATGTCTAAGGGGGTAGTTCATGTAAGGGTTAGGCCAACGACTGGGGAGACTAAATTGGTCATCAGAAAGAGAGAAGGTTAGCTTGACTAATCTTAACCTTCCATAAGCTTAGGTTGGATTTTTCATGGATGGAGTTCGACATACCTTGGGCTCAGCATACGTTGGGCTCGGATCCTTTTGGAAGCATTTGGGTACATTTAAACTACCCATGGTGAGCTAGGTAGGGTGCACCACCAAAAGGAGTGAATTTGATGGATTGAGCATATGGTGTGAGTCTTGGGTTATGATTTTTCAGATTAACTTGAGTTTTGATTTGGTTTTGTTCGTTTGATTGATGGTATAGATTTTTATTGTTATTGTGGGTTAGATATCCATCATAAATCTAAGAAGATTTCTATTTAAATGATCACATGATTCATTTGAAGAAACATATATTATCTCAAATGATGGAAATGTTACCTTATTGTAGATCTAATCACTCGGTTAAGGAAGACATTCCAGATTTATGGGTCTATGGAACCGGAATTTTTTTCCTACCTTTTGAAGGGTAAGATAGGGCTTATTTTATTTTGAGATCTAGTATCCCTATGAGGGGAAGCGCTTGTAGTTAATTACATCTCAGGAGTTATGACTCTCGAGAATATTTTTGATTAAAATATTGGCTTATATCATGCACGATTGTTCGATAAGTGTTTATGAGATTGATATTTTAAGACTTGGATTGATAAACTTTGCATTTGAAAAGATTTGAGTTGAATTGAGAGGTTGAGACTTAGTTATTTTTGGTTAATTAGTTTGATTTGGATTAATTGATTCACTTCAATTGAAAACTTGAGTTTGTTGGAATTGATTTCATTTTCTTAATTTGAGTTGATTTAATTTGATTGATTTGGTTTGGTTTAAGTTGTGAAAGTTACCTGTTTGAAGTGTATTTTAATGTTTTTTTTCTTAAGTTGCTTAATTTGGTTTGATGTGTTTTAGTTATTTATTTATATTTGTTTGTTTACTTTTTTATATTTATTAAGGTCATTTGAAATTTATTATAATGTTGATTAAATTTGTTTTTGGTTTGTTTCAGGGTCATTTAAATTTTTTTTTTGCAGGTTGCTTAATCATTTGGGGTTTAATGAGGTGTTTAAAGTTTGTCTTAAAACTATTTGATTTGCTTTAAGTTTGTTTTAATTTGCTTTAAAGTTGTTAAAGGCGGATTATAAGTTTATTTCAAGTTTTTTAATCTGCCAAAATTATTCAAATTTGTTAGTTTGTTCAAACTTATTAAAGTTTGTTTGATTGGCTAAGGTTTGTTAAACTTATCGAAGTTGGATAAGTTTATTAAATACATTTAAGTTTGTTAAATTTTTTCATGTCAGTTAAGGTTTGTTAATATGTTAAGGTTTGTTATAATTGTTAAATTGTTTAAGTTTGGTTAAATTCTTGCTAATAGGTTTTGAAGTGGGGTTTAAGTTTTCTAGAGTTTTAGAAGTTTTAGTTGAAGTTGAAGATTAGAAGATTTGGTCTTTAAGATCTTGAAAATTTGTAAGTCTGAATTTGAAGCTTTAAAATGAGAGGTCGTGGATTTGATGTGTAAGATTGAAGGTCTAGATTTAAACTTTTTAAATAAGAGGGTCGAATTTAATATTTTAAATTGGAAAATTTGGATTTTAGGTTTAAGATTGGAGGTTTGGATTCGATGTTTAACCATGGAATAAGAGATAGGATAGGCTGGAGGGATTTTTAGAAGACGTGAAACCCTAATGCTAGAATAAA
Organism: Phalaenopsis hybrid cultivar; assembly: GCA_002079205.1. Lineage (NCBI taxonomy): Eukaryota > Viridiplantae > Streptophyta > Magnoliopsida > Asparagales > Orchidaceae > Phalaenopsis > Phalaenopsis hybrid cultivar. The sequence goes on along the minus strand of JXCR01137313.1, from coordinate 77,836 downwards.
CTTAGTCTATAGATGAGACTACATGGGTTTACTAACCTATTTTTTGGGAATAATGCCACTCGTCAAAATGCCCATAACTTTCCATTACCCTAGGTGCATTAGAATTCTTAGACTATTAACCAACTAGATAGTTAAAGGTCTCCATTATTACTATAGCGATGACAAATTTAGACCGTCTTCTTATTAGTTGGTTTGAGGTGTCATTGTCTGTAACCATGGGTTACTTCATCCTAGGGCACCAATATAATCTAAGGGGGTAAGGCCTTTTGTTTTATATATCTTAGTCCTTAATACAAGCTATAGGTACCTAGTAAACGTTCTTAGGCTTCTAGACTGGACTATTCTGGAGTGTGTATGATTCTTAGTTTTTTTTTAAGGTTATGATTCTTAGTTTTTTTTTTAGGTTGGCTAACCTAGGGTTCATAATTGATTTGCAAGTGGTGGCTCTAGTGAGTTAAGTGTGTGAATTTTAATTTATTTTTGAGAGTTTGGTATTCAATTCATGATTTATTTAGATTCTTAATATAACAGTTATTGTGAAAATAAAGGTTTTTTCAAAAGAAGGTTGAAGTCTCATCTTTGTCAAACTCATTGATATCAACATTAAGTAAGAAACTTGATCTGCCTTAAATTTAGAATCTTTTTCAAAGGAAGGTTGAAGTTTGTCAGTAAGAACTACGAATTTTAATCACCGCTAAATACGTTCAATTTGGTAAAGAAAATTAACCTCTATTTCAGGGAGAAATNTATATATATATATATATTTAATAGAATTGATCTATTAAGGATCACTCATCCTTTTGAAAAAGTGGAATTGCAACCTACAAAGAGGAGCTTAATTTGGCATATCTAGGACAACATCAAGCAACTACAAAAAGAAAGAAACCAAGAGCTAATTTAGTCTTTTGAATTTAGTCGAAACCCTATAACCCCTTATATCCACTTAGAAAGATAAAACGCTATAACTATAAATATAAAGTAGATTATTTAGATTGCGTCAAACCTCATGATATTTTTTTTTAAGTTTATCACTTCA